>CAWVQM010000377.1:0-17618 GCA_963932345.1 Ophion ventricosus | reverse complement strand
GATTATCTTGACCTTCGAATAGTTTCTGGTGGTCACGTTCTGGTGGTCACGTTAAATGGCCCACCCTATATATATATATTAGAAAAACATGGAATGCCTTCGGTGTGCGAGGATATAACACTTTTTTTACGGTGGTTCACCAGCACCAACGACCCTCAAAGTTCCATCCCTCGAACCCTTAAAGTTTGGAAAAACATGGCAGTAAACCGAATATTCAAGAATAAAAAAGAAAAGAAAATAATTTAAGCATGGAAAGTCATATGTCCGTTCGCCTTACCTGTACAATGACTGCATCTAAAATAAGTAACAAGCGGAAGGGAGAATAAAATCCGTTGAAATCGAGACTCTCGGACGAGTCTCAAAGGACTGTGAAAACCGCAATAGTTTTTTCCGCATCTAATTTTCCATACGCCAGAGTTCGTTCGGAATAATTCAATTTTAGTTACTGCGATTTCTCGCATACTTGCCAAACTTTGGTCGCTGAACGTTGTCGAAATCACAGGAACGCAATGAAGCCTGTGCCCGACCATGGCCACGGGCCCGATAAATTCCTCGCCCTGTACGTGGTACGCCCGGCTCTTGTGCTGTGGCAAAGGGCTATGCCCTCGTGGCCAGTTGGAAGAAATTTGAAAAAACTTGTGGGCACAGCGGGCTACTAGACATACATAGGGATAATATATACCGAACGTTCTGTGCAGAAATTTGTTGGGGAGTCCCCAGATCGTACCATATCCCTATAGGGATTTGATAGGGACAGCGCACGTAGGGAATCCACATTGGAATCCGTGTGGATGCCGTGCTATTTCCAGATTGATGTAGTTTGAGATTTTTTTATTTGAAATTGTCACACGGAATTTGTTCGATCCCTCAAAAAAAAGTATCCTTTCGTCATGCCATGCACAAATTTATTGGGGAGTCTCAAGATGCACCCGTTCAACGGTTGGGGATCGCAAAGACCCCCGACCATGTTTAAACGCGTTGCCGCGTTGACCGTATCATTCCGAATGGCTCAGAAAAATTCAGGGTATTAATGTGAACATTCTAGAATGTGGCATTCTGGGTATTATATTTTAATGGAATTTTAAAACGGCGGAAAAAAATCAGCAAGGCTGAATGCGTAAGAAAGCTATTTTGTACTAAAAAAAAAAATCATAACTCTCGCAATTTTTAATTCTTTTTTTCATAAAACTTTTGGATAATACGCTTGAGATATATTTAAAGGAAAAATATTGCTCCATAGTGAGCGTTTCAAAAAAGGTATTTATTCTTATATCTGAAAAGCCGTTTCGGAGTGAAATAAAGAACGATAATCATGAAAAACGAGCGATTTATTATAAAAAATGACCGCCAACAACTTATAGTAATTTTGGTTTAAAGTTGCGCTTGGGGTCATATGGACCCCGGATAACCGGGGAGGGTAAAGTCGTAATTTTTCGTTAGAAGTTGTATAACTTGGCTCAACTTATTACCAGTACACTGGGATGTATTTTTTCTCAATTGTAGACGAAAATCAGTTAATTGTTAAATATATGGATTCGTGAAAGGAATACCTTAACCCTTTGAAGCATAGTGACATACTGGTATGTCACCTACTTCCACTCTGTTTTTCTTGAATAAAAAAATTTTTTAGCGCATAACGACGAATGTAAATGTATATTTAGGATGTTAGGAGATCAATTGTTACTACAATATCACTATTAAGGGCTTATGATGCACTTAGTGGATGTCGATCATCACTACAGTACAAAAAACACGTTTTTTAGACAATAAATGTAATTGTGCCTAATCTAGCAGGTAAACCATACACAAAAAATGAATTCAGAGACGTTTTTTGGGTCGCTGATTACGAATTCGACCTCAAAATCCAGAAATTCAAAATGGCGAATCCAATATGGCGAACCAAAACCGGAGATTTTACTGGAATTACTAAAACATCGGAGTTGCTCAATATGTTGATTCTGTTATACTGAATTTCTAATAGAATTACGCTTTTAGCATTACCCGGAGCTAACGGCGAGGACGTAGCGAGTTTCTTTTTTAATTTTTAATTTAGAACTTTTTAAATTTATATATTTTGACTGGTTTCAAAATTAGCGACTTCAATAACCCTAAAGCACTGAGTTTCCTCTCCATCAAGAGAATTTTATGATTCAGTTCACCAGTTATTTTTAAATTATAAGCTCAGATTAGTATCAGTGACCAAGCCAGATTTGTGTTTCATTATTCTATATTGGAACTGCCATTTTTATTGTTCAATTTTGAACTGAGATTCGAATTCAACGACTCAAAAAACCCCTGCATATGGAGTTTCATCCTCATCAAGCTACTTTGAGCATTTTGGTTCGTCATATTCCATCCGCCATCTTGAGGTTCCAAATTTTGAGTGCAGATTTGTAATCAGCGACCCCGAAAACCCCCGAGTACCAACTTTTGCTTTCATCAAACGATTTTTGAATTTGTGGTCCGCCATATTGGATCCGCCATCTTGAATTTTCAAATTTTGAGTGCAGATTTGTAATCAGCGACCCCGAAAACCTCCGAGTACGAAGTTTTGAGCTGATTGCACGTAAGGAAAAATGTATGCTTCAAAGGGTTAAGGCGTCTGGCCACCCTGAATGTTTTTTCATCCTTTTTTATTTTTTTTAACCTTGAACTGTTAAGAACAATTGAAGCCATAATACGTATTGAAAAATGCAAAATGTATGAAGTTACAATTATTTTTCGGTAGACAGGTCGAGCCGTTGCGGGTGATCGAAAGCACGAAGAGCTTCACAAAAAGAGGCCCAAGACTCTCAATCAGCTGCCAAAAGAGACGTCTATGGCCCAGGAATCGCTGATTGAAGGTAAGACTCACAAAAACCGCACCGTCAGCCGGATAACCGCACTTTTACTTTCTTCTGCGATTATCTCGAAACTACATTTTTCGAACTGGTACCAACGAATTCTCGTAAACTATCGGTCCGATTGCTTTTAAATTTTTACACAATACTTTTAGATACATTATCTAAAATGTAGCATAGGATTTTTGCGATAACTTGATTGTTTTTTTTTTATTAATTTTTTTGTTCGTAAAATTTCGGTGAAAAATGCAAATTTTTTTCTTCGGCTCGACATAATTCTTTTAATGGTCCAAAAAAAAAATTGCTACGCTACATTGTAGCGACACTATTCACGAATAAGCTAATTTATTTTTTCAGATGCTACATGACCGAGTAATAGGTGGGACAACGACCGCGCGTATCGTCCGGAGGGCCTCCGCGGAAATGTGCATAACGCCGCCATTTTTCAATATTTTTAAGGAAATTTTATTTACGTTATTCTTACAGCCCTTTCTGACGATGTATAAAAAAATAAAACTTTTCCGATTCATACTTTCGAGTTTATTATTATTTTTTAAAATAATAAACTCGAAACTATTATTTTTTAGAAAATAATAAAAAGGCCAGACGCCTTAAAGAATCATCCCACTTTAGACGGCTGAAAAATTGGGTATTTAGGGGATTTTTTTGTATGGTTCCTATAAAAGATATTGATGTTAATCAATAAAGCTATTGACGTTAATTGATGTTAATTTTTGGGCTTGATAAAAGAACTCTTGAAATGTAAGAAAAAAAAATGTATTCATTTACATCATTTATCTAACCCTGATAGCAGCATCTGCATAGACCCTCGAAAAAAGCGATGTCAGCTTTATTGATGTTATTTCTGAGTAGATTTATCTAAAACACAAAAACCAAAAAGATTTGAGTTCAGTATGGTTGTGGCTACTGTCCAAACTAGAATTATTATTTTTTATGGAAAAATACAATAAAAAAATGACGGCTGTTGAAAAAAAGTCTCCAAAAATAAAACTTTTTGAGTAATATTTGGGTAAAAAAATCACTTAAAATCAAAATTTTCAAATAATTCTAGTTCCAGCAATAGCCATGAAAGTGCCGAATATGTAGTTAAAATTTCGAAAGGATCGGTTCAGTAGTTTCGGAGAAAAAATCAACGAAGCAAGAAAAAAAGTGGTTCTGAGAAAAACGCGTTTAAAGTTTTTTTTTACTGAAAAATCATTTAAAAAATCATACTTACAACTATCAGCGATGCAGGCACCATACTGGATGCCTTTCGCTTGTTTGACCAGTTCCAACCACAGTTCGAAATCCATCAAAAAGAAAAAATACGGTTATTGAAGTTGATAAAGTGAGATGATCCCTTAAGCAATTTATACTTTTTTTAAAAAGAGATTCATACTTCTTCAAGATCCATTCATTTTGTATATCTATATATTTCACTCAAAATATTCAATATACAAGATGTGATTGAATGAATCAAGAATCGTATCGAATGAAGGAATTCTTTAGGATTCAAATTGGATTCCTACGTTGGATTTCAATGGGGAATCCCGATTACAATGTAATGTACACGCGTGACGTTTTAATATTTCAGGAAGTAGGGAAAAGTATGAGAATCCAATTGGATCCCTACCACGAATTTCTGCACGGGGTGCGGACGTGCGTGCACGAAGTTGTTTTTTTTTCTTCTTTTGTTGCTCCTCTCCGAGAGGTTACCACGCGGACCGAACGATTGAGGGATACATGCGCATGTAGATATAAAGCTGAAGCAGTGACGGGGAAGAGAAATTGACGGCGGTATATAAATGTTGGTTATTCGGGCGCCAGTAGGATTGAATCAGCCGCGTACCGGAGACTCGACCGCCTCTTTCTCTCTCTCTCGCTCTCTCCTTTCGTTTTTATTCTGCAGCGATATATCGATAGGTCGCTCTGAGGGGATTGATTACGAAGAGAAGTCGAAAAATTTCGATTCGTTTGTATGGGAAAACTCTTCCTTTCTCTCTCTCTCTCTCTCTCTCTCTCTCTCTCTCTCTCTCTCTCTCTCTCTCTCTCTCTCTCTCTCTCTCTCTCTCTCTCTCTCTCTCTCTCGCTCTCTCTTTCCCTGTTTCTCCCTATTTCCCTCACGCTCTTTCTCCCTTTCTCTCTTTTTCTCTTACTCTCTATCTCTCTTTCTCTCTCTTCCCCTCTTTTTCCTTCTCTCTCTCAACCTCTCTTCCCCTCTCCCTCTCTTTGCCTTACCCCTCCCCTCTCTCTCTCTCTCTCTCTCTCTCTCTCTCTCTCTCTCTCTCTTTCTTTCCCTTATAAACGTAATCAATCAATCTCTCTCCCTCTCTCTCGCTCTATCTATCTGTCTCTCTCCCTCCCTTTCCCGGCTTCTTCCAGTCGCTTTCTCACTCCAGCGATACGTGAATCCGCAGTTCTACAGAGGAACTAATTCACATATATACACATATACATATATACATATATATATATATATATATATATATATATATATATATATATATAGACGCCATTCATGCTTTTTCAGTTGAGGATAGAGAATAATCGCGAGGAGACGAAGAGAACGGTCTCGGTGGTCGGGTAACCGAAATATATACCCGGGTTGGCCCTCTATCGTCGTAGTTGTATATACGGCGCTGGGCTGACGAGCCGCCATTTGTCTGTGTGACAAATTGCTAGTCGCAATTAGTTAGCAAAGTTTCGTGAGCGGATGTCCCAGACGTGTGGTACTTGCTGCCGTTACCGTTGCACTTGTCGTACATATACATGGGCAAAAAGTGATTTCGAAGACGGTCCTCGTAGTAGCCAATTGTAAATCCCGATGTCACCGAAATATTCTCCGGATAAACGCGAGCATAATTGTATGAAGATCATTTCCAGGACCACCCACGCGCCAAATTCAACGAAACGTTTGAAAAAAATTTTAAGACTGTCCTCAAAACAGCCTGATGTGACGATAGCCAACGTTGCATAGATACAACGATTACAAAATATGCTTTGCCCACATAGGCACGTGCGCACGTACACCCAAGTGTCGCGACACACATAAAGATCTTGTTACAAATTAAAAGGGCCTAAATCCATGATAAGTTACACGTAGAAGTGTGCGGCATTGCGTCCTTCCGTGCATCGGCGCGGTCACCCACATTTCCCGTGTGTAAAGCGCCGCTTCCATCTGCTCCCGTTCAACATACCGACACGAAATTTCTCCTATTCCACCCGCTGCAACGTCCTCTGTCCCTGGTCTCAAGCCCTTCAACCCACCCCCCGCTCCATCCCCTCGCCCTTGTACTTTCTTCATCTTTCTCCCGCTCATCCTATTCATCCGCAGTACGTGCGTCGGGCTCCTCGCCTTTTGCTCCCTCGAGAGTTTCAGGAATCAACGCAAAAAAGCTCGAACGGGACACGTTGCAAGGGAGGCCCAGCTGCGAGCGCAGGGTAGCAAGCTTCGAGGACCTCGAGGGCGCGAGTTGGAGAAAAAAAACGCTGTGGGTTCGTGAGTTGTGGACCTTATCTCGCGTGTGCCACTCTCGAATGAACTTCCAAGTGGCCGTAACGAATCGTGAGCAATATCATTGCTCTTTGTGTATGCGGGGATGTTCGAATACATGAATGTGAAAATATGAGCCACAGGATCGCGACGACGAAGTTCGATAAGAGTAATGGATATTATTAACCAGTACCATATTTTACCTCAACGTATCTGTACATTTTATTCGTTAATATCAATTTGTATTTGTTGAAAAAAATTGTCAGAAAATAAACGTGAGGTAATAAAAAAAATTTGTACAATTTTTTTTCGCCCCAGTATTGCATTTTTAGCTAAAAAAGACATGCTTCAGAAGTCGTCATCGAAGAACTATAGGGTTTCAGAGGAAATGTCAAGAGGATAAAAAGTTGCATTGGTTCACGCTAGATCGGCTAGAATTTGTTCAGAATTTTTTTCGAACATTTTTTCTACCATTTTTTGTTGGAACTTTGATGAGTGGAGAGGCTCTACTTCGGAATTATGGGGTTATAGAATTATGGAATTATGGGGAACAATATATTAAGACAGGACATTTGTGTACATTTTCATTTTCTATTAACTACAATTTTTCTAGATGTTTTATTTTATTTTTGAAAATTAAAATGAAAAAATCTTTAAAAATCTAAAAAAAATCGTACTTAATTAAAAATAAACAAATTCGCTTTCTCAATATATTGTCCTAAACCCCATAATTCCCAAGTGGAGTCTCTCCACTCATCAAAGTTCCAACCAAAACTAGTAAAAAAAAATCTCCAAAAAAAATTTTGAAAAAATTCTACCCACTCTATTGTGAACCCATGCAACTTTTTACCCTCTTGACATTTCCTCTGAAACCCTATAGTTATTCAATGACGCCCCTTTTTTCTTAAACCTGTCTTTTTTAGCTAAAAATGCAATACTGAGGCGAAAAAAAATTGTACAAAACTTTCTAAAAAATGAAAATGCAGGTTTTGATATCCTTTTTAAGTTTACCATGAAAAAACCCGAGGACCCCATAATTCCCAAGTGGAGCCTCTCCACTCATCAAAATTCCAACTAAAAATGTTTTAAGAAATCTCAAAAAAAATTTTGAAAAAATTCTACCCACTCTATTGTGAACCCATGCAACTTTTTACCCTCTTGACATTTCCTCTGAAACCTTATAGTTATTCGATGACGCTCTTTTTTTCTTAAACATGTATTTTTTAGCTAAAAATGCAATACTGAGGCGAAAAAAAATTGTACGAAACTTTCTAAAAAACGAAAATGTAGGTTTTGATATCCTTTTTGAGTTTACGATGGAAAAAATCGAGGACCCCATAATTCCCAAGTGGAGCTTCTCCACTCATCAAAGTTCCAACCAAAACGGATAAAAAAAAATCTCTAAAAAAAATTTTGAAAAAATTCTAGCCATTCCATTGTGAACTCATGCAACTTTTTACCCTCTTGACATTTCCTCTGAAACCCTATAGTTATTCGATGACGCCCTTTTTTTCTTAAACATGTCTTTTTTAGCTAAAAATGCAATACTGGGGCGAAAAAAATTGTACAAAACTTTCTAAAAAACGAAAATGCAGGTTTTGATATCCTTTTTAAGTTTACCATGGAAGGAACCAAGGAAAAAATTTTCCACAAACTTTGCAGTTAATTTTCGACGGCCCAAAAATAGCCATGTTCAAAAGTGCGTACCGGGGCAAAAAAATAGTGGAAAATTTTCTAGAAAAGTTAAATAAAGGTAAACTTGTCCTCTTTAAAACGTCACTTGGGAAATTGAATTATATTTCTTTTTGATTCTGCTATCTAACTTTTAGTGCGGTAAGAAATTTCGACTAGTGTACCCAAACTTTTGTCCGGCAGTGTATATACTTATATATAAGTAAAATGTTATTTGTTTAAAACAAAAATAACGTTACTTTCACCCCTTAATCCTACATACAATGGTTTTTATTTCATTAACAATATTTTTTTAATCCAACCAGACAAAATCGATAATGATAAAGAATTAATTTTGAATTAATAATTTGTTAGCGATATCGCGTGCCAATCCTCTCCATTTTTTAATCCATCTCTTACATCCGTTCGAACGCGTCTCTCCCAAAAATCTGTCCTTTTTCTAGTATACTTCGTTCCAAATTTTTTCAAACTAACTTCTCCTTGGCGACCAATGTCCATTCTCGGACTGTCTACTTCTTCCCCCTTCAGACTGATCCTCATTTCCCTCTTACTTATAATTTTTTCTTCATATTTTGGATTCCACGTATATACGTGTGTGAGTGTGTGGTTTCTTTTTTAAGGAAAATGCAAAAAAAAATCCGACTTTATGGAAAAGAAAAGAAAAATCGTGATTCCAGATTTGCGCGAGAAGAGTATCGGAGCTTTGGAGCCCCGCGGTGCAATCTGATTTCATAATAAGGAGCATTAATATTGATGCCCCGCATCTCTCTTCCCCGGTGTACGCCCCCCCGAGGTCGAAGAATCCCTCCTGGACAAAGTTACACTCGGATGATGAATAACTGCGTCGAAGTAGCGAGAGCGCGCGCCCACTCTGCTCTCTTCGTCCCGCTACGGTGTACAAGACTCGACCTTTCAGCTATAATTTCAACGTGTTACCGCGTTACGTATTCCAAATGATTTTACAGAGAAATTTCCATCTTCTACTCGCCCGTTGCGAGGCGTGTGCCGTCTCCGTCAACGCGCGGGCGGACAAACTTTCTTGGCGCTGCTGAGAAAATTAATTCTCTCGGTTGAATAAAATCTCGGATTTCTCCATAGTCTCGGTTATACACGGTTTCCGCATGATACAATCGACTCGAGAGATATTCTTCGTTGTACCTAACATTTCTGCTCTTCTTACCGTTTTCCTCAAAAACTTCCACCCCCGATATAAAGAAAACAAAATGGCGCACTTTTGAATTTTTGAACGATTTTTTACAACTTAAATTGTTCAAAAATAGGATTAAAAATTAATTAATACTTATACCGTTAGTAGGGGTCGAAGAGATACACGCATAGAATAATGCCTGTAAATTTGAGACTAATTGGTGCGATAGTTTTTCGAAAATCATGTCGACGAGGTCGAAAAACGTTGTTTTGAGAAAAACGCGTTCAAAGTTTCTGTTGTAAAAATGAACATAAAACTTTTGAAAAAAAAACCCTCTTACCCTCAATCAGAGATGCCCTGGTCCATACACTATTCCTTCAACTTCTTCAAAAGCTTCACTTTCTTGGGATTTTTGGTTTCAGATCTCTGTTCTGCGAGCTTTGGGAGCTAGACACGGCCGTTGCGCGCTGAGCGCGCAGAGAAGCTTTAATTTATTGCTCCTTTCGGCCCCATATCGGTCACTCCGACCGTTCTCAATAACGTTCTCAACCGTATTTCTACAGGTATGTAATATACAAAACTGATGTTTTTAGAAAATCGAAAATTTCCGAAAATATACTGATACTGATCCCTTAAGGCATTAGACTACTCTAGGATTTTCCATAAATCGATTTTTTTTTGTTTAAAATGCACTTTAGTACTTATAAAATTATATTCCGAAAGATTATGGGTGTGAAAAATCTCTAAGTATTTGATTTCCGAATTATAGCGCAACCTCTCTTGATTCATGTCGTGACTTTCTACTAACTTTAAGGGCGGGGTAAGGTTAATTCGGTGAAAAAAAAAAGCATATTTTCAAGAATTTTTTTAGACGATACAGGTAATGCTGGTTTATTTAATTAATTTCCATATAATAATACAACATCTGAACTATATTCTCCTAAATTTTCATTGCAAAATAATGATAAATAAGTCGTTGGCAGCAAATCTCCACAGGCGCCTCGAAAAAAAGTTGTTTTTCGGTGTACGCTATAACTCGTCACTGGATCATCTGAAACAAAAAAAAATCAAAATGCGTTTATTAGGTGAGATGTTTCTCGAGGTAACCCTGCCGAGTTTTTTTTAATCGATTTTTTCATTTTCGGTAGCACTTGGAAGTCAAAAACGCGATTTTCGCTAAAAAAATCGGCAAATTTGTTATTGTAAGATAAAAAATAATTATAAAAAAAAACTCGGCAACGTTACCTCAAGAAAAATCTCACCTAATAAACGCATTTTGATTTTTTTGTATCAGATGATACAGTGACAAGTTATAGCGTACACCGCAAAACAACTTTTTTTCGAGGCGCCTGCGGAGATTTGCTGCCAACGGTTTATTTATCAATATTTTGCAATGAAAATTTAGGAAAATATAGTTCATACATGAGATTTTCCATATAATAATACAGATGTTGTATTATTATATGGAAATTAATTAAATAAACCAGCATTACCTGTATCGTCTAAAAAAATTCTTGAAAATATGCTTTTTTTTCGCCGAATTAACCTTACCCCGCCCTTAAATGCGTTTATCTCAAAACTACATATTTCAAGTCGGCCGGACTCATAACTCAAACAAATTTCAACCGATTCACTTGAAATTTGAACTGTATATTTAGAATTACATTTTCTGAGGCACTACGTAGGATTTTTATTATATTGCATAGTTCCTTTTTTATAAACAATTTTCTGACGATTTTCTCATAGCATTTTATACTTTTTGTTTTAGAAATGCGACATTTTGACAAAAAAACAATATATCAAAAAAATCCTACGTACTTCTATAGCTATTCTTATATATAATCGAAAAAACTTTAGTGTCTCAGCATAACTCAAAAATTATAGGAGCTGTTGGTCCGGCGGTTGACCTTCCAGAAATAAAGGCGTAATCGGAAAAATGCTTCACAGTCGCCATTTTGACATGTATCGCTGTGAAAAAATAATTTTGTATAGTCAATTACGTGTATAATAAAACCCCTATTTTTTAACTCCGATTTATTTTATGGTATTGCTGAAAAAAAAATCACAAAATATGCCCTGCTAGGCCTCAAGAGTGGCCTAAGGCCTTAAAGTTAAGATCCTAGGCTACAAAACTACCCAACAAAAGAATTGTATTATTCAAATTTCATACTTATCTCGATCCCTCAACCATCAATCCAAAGTATTAACGTTTTTTTTTTAACGCAGGAGAAATTTATCCTCCAATTTTTCTAACTAATTTAATCAATTCGTCGAAGCACCCAAATTTTTTTGGCTCCCTTGTGAATTCAAGCCCAAATTCTTCCGCGTACTCGAAATAGCTGCGAGCCTTGCGAGCCTCCGTTTGTTGCTGGATAAAACGAGAAAAAATGGTCCCTCGAGTTACAGGACGTTCGTGTGAAAGGTTCGGTAACGTCGACGTCTCAATAGGATGAATTAGGACGATGAAATTAATTCACCCGGGTGAGAATATTTATCAACTTTCTCCTCGTTATAACCTAGTTCCCATGTCGCAAGTCCCGAAATTACCACGTTGAAGAAAAGTGTGTGCAGTGTGTGTGTGTGTGTGGGGGGGGGGGGGGTGTGGGTGTTGTAGGTTGTTTGCAATGGCGTTAGGAGAGTCCGGTGTACGTGATTAACGAGAGGTCCGGAGGATCAAACGGTTTTGTCGCAAAGACCGAAAGAGCGAACGCTCAGAATTTTAACAGCCGCGGGCTCCGCTATAATCTGCCATCTTCTCGCTATCTCGATTGAAGATCCTTTTTCTTCGTGTACCATTTTTCATCAGCTGGACAGAGCGATTAAGTTCCTTCGGTCGACCGGTCCGAGGAGAATGTATGTGTATAATATTCCAGACGGGAAATTATTTCAAAGCGACGTTTGAGACACCCGAAAGATCCGCGGGGGAGGAGGGGGTGTCTGTGAGCCCAGGAGGATGAGAGATCAGACTACAAAGGGGAGCTGCGCTTGGAATCAACGATGACATCGGGCTGAAAGTCACAAAAGCCACATTGAAAGAAGCCACATCTTCTTCCTCTCATCCCGTTTTTTTACTATAAAAACTTATTTTTTTTACTTTTAAGGGATAACACCACTCTAGCGGCAGAAAATAAGACCTAACTTTGACAATTTATTTTGGGAGTATGAAAAAAGGAATAGGATTTCTTTTGAGAGGGTTTATTTAACATATACTAAAGTATAACAAAAAAATTTATTATAATTTTCATACAAAATGGCGGCGACAGAGCCCATGTTGAAAAACGTGTTTTTTACAAATAGCTTCACGGGAGGACGGTTTTCTCGTAAAGTATAAGACCTGGAACAAAAACCAAAAAAAAAATTATAATCTATATATTATTAGCTATGGGAATACGTAGGGATTTTATTTTTTATAAAATTTTGAAAAAATGGCGCACTTTGGAAGAAATAAATCGATTTTTTGTCCAAAAAATAAGCAGTAAATTGTTTATAAAAAAAAAAGTTTACATTAAATCAAAAAACGGCTACGTACTCCCATAGAGAATGTAATTGTGAAGCTACTATCAAAATTTCAAATCGATCTATGCAAAGGTGTTCGAGTAATCCGTTCTCCCATTTAAAAAAAAGTGGTTTCGAGGAAAACGCGTTTAAGGGCGGGGTAAGGTTAATTCGGTGAAAAAAAAGCATATTTTCAAGAACTATTTAGACGATACAGGTAATGCTGGTTTATTTAATTAATTTCCATATAATAATACAACATCTGAACTATATTTTCCTAAATTTTCATTGCAAAATATTGATAAATAAGGCGTTGGCAGCAAATCTCCGAAGGCGCCTCGAAAAAAAATTGTTTTGCGGTGTACGCTATAACTTGTCACTCGATCATCTGAAACAAAAAAATCAAAATACGTTTATTAGGTGAGATGTTTCTCGAGGTAACGCTGACGAGTTTTTTTTTTTATAATTATTTTTTATCTTACAATAACAAATTTGCCGATTTTTTTAGCGAAAATCGCGTTTTTAACTTCCAAGTGCTACCGAAAATGAAAGAATAGATTTAAAAAAAAACTCGACAGCGTTACCTCGAGAAACATCTCACCTAATAAACGCATTTTGATTTTTTTGTTTCAGATGATCCAGTGACGAGGTTTGTTTGGGTTTGTTTGCGTACATGTACGAAAACAAACCCAAACAAACCCAAACAAAACTTTTTTTCGAGGCGCCTGCGGAGATTTGCTGCCAACAGCTTATTTATCAATATTTTGCAATGAAAATTTAGGAAACTATAGTTCAGATGTTGTATTATTATATGGAAGTTAATTAAATAATCCAGCATTACCTATATCGTCTAAAAAAATTCTTGAAAATATGCTTTTTTTTCACCGAATTAACCTTACCCCGCCCTTAAAGTTGTACGAGCACTCAGAACGCGCTCCGAGGCGCTGCGGCAAAATCGATAATTGAACCTTTAAAAAAAAATGTTTCGCTACAGGACCAATTGTATATTTAGTGATAAGATCATTGAAAAGGCCACCATTAGCTTTAGTTTCGTTTTTTTGTTCAGTTTTTACCATTTTTTCCGCAGCGTTATCAAGTTTTTTCTTGAAAAAAAAACGGTAGTTCTTCGAAAAGCCGATAGCGACTTAAATTGTAAACTATGAGGTTTGGAATATTTAGTCTAATTGTAAGGAGTACAAAATTGTATTAATAAATAACTTATTTTATCCAAAATGTTAAGCACATAAAAGAGCAACATTTCAACAATATTTTTAAAAAATTCATCCAAAAATTTGGGAAATTCAGCCGGTGAGACCTGGTTTCCGGAGACCCCTAAAAAAAAAAGTGCCCTTGTAGTGGTCAGGATAACTCATGATAGAATTATCTGAAATTGAAAAACCATTTTTTTTCTGTTAGTAGATAAGTATAACTCGTGATTGAAGAAAGGATTTTGAAAAAAATTGAAATTTGAATTTTTTGCAGAGTTGTATGCTAAATAGTTCAATTTTTCGTACAATTTACACTACGTATGGCCTTGTAAAATTAGTTGTAATAGAAAAAAGAAAAAACCTTCGTTTAATCACTAGTCAATGCTATTTTGAAGAAGTGTGCAAAATTTCAATAAGATCGGTGCATTAGTTTTTGAGAAATCGTGTCGCGTCGCTCCCGGCCGGTCTTTCCCAACGGGGGGAATTCCCAAAGGCTCTCTCTCCTAGACTTTTACTCCGATTGACGTAAAACTTTGGGAGAATATTCTAGACATATTGTACAATTAGATAATAAAATAGAAAAACTGGATTTTTTTACATTTTCAAACCCACGTAACCCCTTAAACTGCGTTCCATCCGAGATGGATCCATAGAACGTTCCTCCTCGTAACGGATATATCGTACTCTGTTTCTTTGTTCTCGGTGCGACGATATTTTCGTGCTCGTAATTTATTTTCTCCCATGACTGTCGAAATACTCTGGGACATGAAGAAAAAAAAAAAAGGAAAGGTACCAAGACGAGGTCTAAAAAGACGAGGAGCACACCAGGCGCGATATTGGTTTTCAGGCTGAGCTGACGTTAATTAACGCTAATGAACAACGAACTTAACGTAATAAAGTAGCGAGAAAAGAATGAATGACTAAGTGTTCGCGACGTCCCGTCATCTCCCCCCCCCCCCCCCCCCCCGGCCCCGCCCCCGCTCATTTTCAGGGCTCCCTAACACTCTGACAAGGGCTGTCATACATTATATAATATTTTCGTCGCTAGGCGGAGTATTTTACAATTTTATTATCAATAATTATTGGTATTTATAAAATACTGTTTTTCGATTGGTAAAAAAAAAATAAATTCGCAAACTCGTTGAAAGTATTTTTTTTTATTGGCTCCAGGAAGAGTACCGTGGATTGGGGTTACTTTGATCACTTTTGAAATTAAAATCAATATATCTCTTTAAATAATATCGTAAAGAAAATGTTTACAATGGGAACATCAACTTTTATTAGTCTTTTTATCTTCCAAATTACAATTTAAAATATTTAAAAATAAATGAGAAAAAAATAATAATTAGTCGTGATCAAAGTTATACTGAGAATGAGGTTACTTTGATACCGGTCTTTTTCTTAATGAGAATCGGGAGTAAAATAAAGCAAATAAAGTAAAATAAAAGAAGAAGAAGGGGCATTTTTCCTAAAGAAAAAAAAAACGGTCAACTGGATCGAACGTTACAACGATTTTTATTGTTTTGGGGCTACTTTGATCGAACAAATATTACACCTTTACGTTACAAAATCAACTTTATTGATAAACAACTGGTATTTTATAATTATTTATGCGGTAACACATCCATAAACTTCGAAACATAAAAAAAACTCGAAAAAACAAGTTGTAAGGTAGGTAACATACTTTTGTCTACCTAGGTAATCTAAATCACAAAAAGAGATTAAATTGTTCATAAGGAACATTTCTTAACCTACAATTCTGCAATACTAATATCAAATGGGAATTCAACATAATCGTTTTTATCGATAGGTTTCGGCAAGAATGATCTATATCAATGTTATCGATTTCAGATATATCTCCTTTACTTCCTAGTTTTTTTTATCGATTTTTTCATTTTCGGTAGCACTTGGAAGTCGAAAACGTGATTTTCGCTAAAAAAATCGGTAAATTTGTTATTGTAAGATAAAAAATAATTATAAAAAAAAAACTCGGCGGCGTTACCTCGAGAAACATCTCACCTAATAAACGCATTTTGACTTTTTTGTTTCAGATGATCCAGTGACGAGTTATAGCGTACACCGCAAAACAACTTTTTTTCGAGGCGCCTGCGGAGATTTGCTGCCAACGGCTTATTTATCAATATTTAGCAATGAAAATTTAGGAAAATATAGTTCAGATGTTGTATTATTATATGGAAATTAATTAAACAAACCAGCATTACCTGTATCGTCTAAAAAAATTCTTGAAAATATGCTTTTTTCACCGAATTAACCTTACCCCACCCTTGATATCACAAAAGATCAATAAAAAAAAACGAACATTTTTTTTAACGACTCAATCAAGGCGCGATTACAATTTCTATAATTAATCACAATATTATAAATACCATCACAGAGCTTTTGACAGTGCCGACAAAAATACGAACGCTGAGCGACGCTAGTTTTGCTCACGGAGCCAATTGAACTGTCAAACTTGTACGCACCAACATAATAATTAGCATTGACAGCTCGAAGGCAAGAAGTACGAGGAGCGAGAAGTCGTTGCGGCGCAAAAATGTGGTAAATAAGTGAAATTGGCCGATAATCGAATCGGTCATCGCGCCGTCCATTACGACTTACCGGCAGCCGGCATAAATACATATACATACCTGCGTCCCTGCGGCACACGCGGCTCGGTAATTTTTAATTAAAAACTTTTTCGCCGTCAGGCCGCATATCCCCTATTTAATATCGCGATATTTCCGCGCATACCTTCCGAGCAGCTTCTAACCCGTCGGGCCATTCTCCACTTCATCTCTGGCTATGGCGTATTGCCCCAGCCTCCCGCACTAACCGTAGCTCTGCGCTCGGAGGTAAAAGCTCGAGCATTATTTCGGTTTGATATTTATGAACCTTATATATACATACATACGACTTTATACAAGCCTATGTATCATTAAATGTATGGAAGTATAGATATATATTTATGGATGGGAAGGATGCCATAATCATAACCGAACGGGCTGTTATCTACGACTGTTATTATAAAAAGAAAATGTGTCGGACAGGCTGCGAAAGCTGCAAATATTTTCACGGGGAATGTGCCGGAAGTGATGCCGTCTTTTTTATTCGCGCAATTTTTTCTCCTTCGTTTATTTTTTTGTTGAAATTTGCACGAGGGCACAGGGAAAATGACGAAAAATGGTGGCGATAGGTGCTACGAAAGCTGCGCATTTTTTCACAGCCAATGTGTCGGAAGTGATGCCGTCTTTTTTATTCGCGCAATTTTTTCTCATTCGTTTATTTTTTAGTTGATATTTGCACGAGGGCACAGGGAAAATGGCGACGATAGATGTTGCGAAAGCTGCGCATTTTTTCACAGCCAATGTGCCGGAAGTGAAGCTGTCTTTTTAGTTGCGTTTGTTTGGATTTGTTTAGGTTTGTTTGGGTTTGTTTGGGTTTGTTTGTTTGGGATGGATGGATGGATGGATGGATAGTTACAGAGTGAGAATGTGAGAAAGTGAGTGAGAGAGCGTGCGAGAGAGAGAATCTGAGAAGAGAGTGAGAGAGTGAGAATGTGAGAAGAGAGTGAGAGAGTTAAAGAGTGAGACAGAGAGCAACTCATATTATTTGTATGTACCTTTTTATCACCCGAAAAGTCTGATTACATTTTCAATGTCATGAAATAGTTGCACTTTGTGTAATATCTGTAGATTTTTTTCTGTTTTTTTTTTCACCAACAAGGTTGTTATTTGTTTGGGTTT
>CAWVQM010000376.1:0-16808 GCA_963932345.1 Ophion ventricosus | reverse complement strand
ACGTACGAAAGGCTACTACGAAACGTTCCACTTTATCACGAGTGGCGCTCGAGCGTTGCATTTTTCATGAGACAATTTCCTATGTCGTGCTGTCGGCTCATTATTACTATACCCGCGGTACTCTCGCGTCCTCGTGTACAGGCGTATTACAGGTACGCTAGGGTACACACCGTACACCCTATATCGCGTTGAATCCACGCAAATTTACGGTACCGTTCCTCGCCGTTGTACACCGCTATTTTCTCGTACAGGCTCATTCATATTTGGTCGATGCAAAAATTCATACGTAACGAAATAATGAGAATTATAATTTAAAAAAAGAAGTTTTAGTTAAAAAGTAATTTGGGAGTTTTTCTCTTGCGAAAAAAAATAATCTTTTTTTTAGGAATTGAAATATCTTTTTTTTCTGTGAATGAAAATATCTTTTTCGCAATGCCTGCCCCGAAAGTGCGATTTTCGATTGGTGTTTAGCGTGCGGAAAGTGGCTTATTTCTCAACGATGCTTACTTTCCCGCACTAGTGCGGGAATTTGAGACTTTCCCGCACTAGTGCGGAAAAAAATCTATTTATAGCTCACTTTACCACATTGATTCGCGAAAAAAACGGTTTTTTTTTCACAGTTGATAGTTTTTTGTTCTACGATTTTGGACCGATTGAACAAACTTGAATGTAGCGAAATTCATGTCATATGAAACGTCAACTTATCACAATCGTATTTTCTGACAAGGAAATGATCTGAACTGATGTGATATATTTGAATATAATTGTTATTGGTTTTGTTGAATCTCAAATCCCACTTTCGAGACAGTCATTGCAAAAAATAATGTATGGGACATGTGCGAAAAAAAACGAATTACATCGCGCGTAAGTTGCCGAATTCGCCTCGACTTATGGTGCATTTCTCACTCGTACTCGTGTGGTTACAGCACTCGCCTTCGGCTCGTGCTGCAAATCACACTCGTACTCGTGTGAAATGCACCATAAGCCTTCGGCTCATGCGGCAACTTCACGCGCGATGGAATTCGTTGTTTTCCGCACTTGTAGCATAAATTACTATTTTTTTTGCGAATAAAAATATATTTCTTTGTGAATTAAAATCTCTTTTTTTGCGAATGGCAATGATCTTTTGTGAATTAAAATATCTTTTTTTTTCTGTGAACTAATATATCCTTTTTTTCGAATGAAAGTATCTTTTTTTCTAATTTAAGATACCTTTTTTTTGCGAATTAAAATCTCTTTTTCGCGAATTGAAATATCTTACATTTTGGACATTAAAATCTTCTTTTTTGCTAATTTAAATATTTCTTTTTTTACAAATTAAAAAAAAAAGTAGGAGGAGTGAAATTATTTCCATTACATGATTTTTTTACTCTTGAATGCACTATATGGTGACATATTTTCGAGACGATTCGCATTTTGGGAAACAGCCTGTACTTGAATGGGTGGACTTATTTTTTATTTTATTTTTATTTCGAGAACGAGAGTAGCAAATAAATAAAAGGTGTGTATGCGAACACGTACATTTTTTTAATGCACATTTGCGGTTAAAGCGCATACTGGAGGTGAAAAAGAGCGAAAGAGAGAGAATCTCACGTGCATCAAGAACGTTAGTTACCGTATACGGGAACATATGTAGATTCGCGATAATTCGACGATTAATGCCCGAATCAATTAACAAATTGTTCTACCCCGGGGATGAGCCCGAACGAACACGTATCAGTAAATCTTTAAATATATATATATTATCTCTTTCTATAAATATATATATATATATATATATTTTAAGCGATTGAAAGATCCACAAGTTGCATCACGTGATAAAAAGCCCTCGAGCACGAAAGTTAGCAGCTCTGAGCGTTGATAGTTACGTGTACTCGCGATAATTTTAAAAGTAATTTCGTTAACACGTCTCGTAAATTTTCCCTTTACAAGGTTCCCTCCCTACATCTGCCTGTCTAGCTGTCACTCTTTCTCTCTCTCTCTCTCTCTCTCTCTCTCTCTCTCTCTCTCTCTCTCTCTCTCTCTCTCTCTCTCCCTCTCTCTCTCTCTCTCTCTCTCTCTCTCTCTCTCTCTCTCTCGCTCTTTCGCTCTATTTATTTATCTATCTATCTTTGTCTTTCTCCTTAATTATTTTTTAAAGTCGCATTTTATTTTCTGTACCTTTTTTGTTTCACTTTTTGTTTCTGTTATATTTTTATATTCGTTTATTTCAAAGATTACCACGGCACAATAAGCCTATCGATCTGCTCTCTCTCTCTCTCTCTCTCTCTCTCTCTCTCTCTCTCTCTCTCTCTCTCTCTCTCTCTCTCTCTCTCTCTCTCTCTCTCTCTCTCTCTCTCTCTCTCTCTCTCTCTCTCTCTCTCTCTCTCTCTCTCTCTCTCTCTCTCTCTCCCCTCTCTCTCCCTCCCTCTCTCTCTCTCTCTCTTGCCATTTATCTCGCCAAATTACGTCCCATTTGTGTCTCCCATTCCATATCTACTGTGTTCAGTACACAAGACGTATCGTCGCTTTGTATCTCTCAGCCATTCCCACTCTCTCCCTCGCTCTCTTTCTTCACCTTGTACACGGCGACTCGAGAACGCGAAAATTTCATTCCTGATTAATCGTACTTCCGATTATCGCAAATTCGTCTTGAAATATAAGTGTGCGAACGAGTGGGCTAAAGTTGTAACAAAAAAGTGCTCCGCTTAGAAGCCGACTGAATTTATGATTTGTCATTTTTAAATATGCTGATACGGCAGACCAGCAAAGTTACATTTTAAAAAAATTCAAATTCAAATGAACAATTTTCAATTATATTCATAGAGTGGACTAGAATATTTTTAAATTCAACAGCCCAGCAATTTTACAATTTTTAATTCTATTCATACGTCATCCCATCAAATAAACCATTCTGAATTTTATTCCTACAAATTTAAAATGTTCCATTTCATTTATACAATCAATCAATCGAGTTTTATTTGTACAAGTTTTTACAAAAGTTTTTTCACAAAATCGTAACATTCCGCATAAATATTCATCCATTTAATTACTACACCCCGCATTCTTGTACTACGTACTCTCTAACATTTCTCTTTTTTTTTTAAATTCATTTATTCCTCTACGCCATCTCTTCTTTCTTCACCCTTTGAAAAGTACTCATGTTTTTTGCACACATCCTCTATTTCCCTAAGATATTCACACATCCCTTTTTGTATTTTTCCACCCAACATATTTATCATTTTCCCCTTCATTGCCACATAATTTATTCCTTCCATCCACTCCTCCGCTTTATTTCTTGCTTTCTCTGTTACTAACTCTCTGCTTTCTTTTACAGATTAACAGATCCTCCAACGTCTGATTCTGTTGTTGAAATATCCTGAACTTCCATTCCTTCGCCCCTCTCTCTTCCTCTCTTATTTTTATATCTATTCATACAACAGTCCAACAAATTTTTAATCAACTATATTTGCTCTCCTATCGCG
The DNA here is from genome assembly GCA_963932345.1 of Ophion ventricosus. NCBI lineage: Eukaryota > Metazoa > Arthropoda > Insecta > Hymenoptera > Ichneumonidae > Ophion > Ophion ventricosus. The sequence goes on along the minus strand of CAWVQM010000376.1, from coordinate 13,344 downwards.
TGTTTACGACTAAAATCATTTTTACAATACTATCCTCATAGGAAAGGGCCCACGGAGAATAGATTCGAAAATGTTTCCAAATCATTTATCTTGATCCGGGTGAGTTCTTGAATGACAGAGGTGGGCACAGGAACAGGATTATCTCCATCTCCGCGAAGTAGACACCTTTTTTTTTTGACAACCCTCACTCATCTTCCCTTACTCAGCGAAAAACGCGCGTGCGAAGTGTCTCATTGCCAGGTACGTTTCGAACTTTCGGCTTTGTTCATCCTCGCGATGATGCGCCATCGCGAGGGTACAAAATGTTGGCCTTTCGGAGATCGCTTCGAAGCTCTCCCATACAAGTCTCGTTTCAATCCCGCCCGTGTGACACTCGATTCCCGCGCATATCTGATCGACTCTCACCGCCAATCTTCCGAGCCTCGTTTAATTACGGGATCGTAATTTTTTAATTATTTCATGACGATAAAAGGGAAATATCCACCAGAGATAAAAACATCGCAACGTCGTACTCGCAGCCGACGAGCCGAGCCTCGCGATATAGATTTCCCATTTTATCATCAAAGTGATTATAAAATTTATGAATATTAATTTAAAAAATGAATTATAAAAATATACCGATGATCGGAAACAACGAAAAAAACGTTACTATGATTCTTCGATTTTACGTTGTCGCAAAGTTACTACGGATTTATTTTTCCTCCAGTCCCCAGAAGGTTACTAGGCAGTTATTGGTAAATAAGGTAATTACTATATATTGTATATACCAGGTGTACAAGTATGAAATGCGGATTTCAGACAACAGATGGTGCACCCAATGCAGTTTGTGCTATAGAGATTTGACACTGCGCCATTTTGTTGTGTCATCAACAAGTGTCAGACGCGCACGAGTGATAAATTGGAAAAGTGTGTGCATAGTGTTGTGTTGTTGTGTTCAATATGTCGAAATTTATACCGAACAAAGAGCATTCGCGGACGGCATTAATTTTTTGTTTTCATTTGAAGAAAACTGCTGCCGAATCATACCGATTACTTCGAGAAGCTTATGGTGAACATGCTCCATCGCAAGATACGTGTGAACGATGGTTTCGGGGTTTCAAAAGTGGTGACTTCGATGTTGCAGACAAGGAACATGGAAAACCGCCAAAAAAATACGAAGATGTGGAATTGCAAGCATTGTTGGACGAAGATGATTCGCAAACACAAAAACAACTCGCCGAGCAATTGGGCGTTAGTCAACAAGCTGTTTCCAATCGGCTACGAGAGATGGGAAAGATTCAGAAGACCGGTAGATGGGTACCACATGAGTTGAACGACAGGCAAATGGAAAAGCGCAAAAACACATGTGACATTTTGCTCGCTCGGTGCAAAAGGAAGTCGTTTTTGCATCGTATAGTTACAGGGGATGAAACGTGGATTTATTTTGAGAATCCCAAGCGCAAAAAATCATGGGTAGACCCAGGCGCACCAACCACATCGACCGCAAGACCGAATCACTTTGGCAGAAAGACGATGCTCTGTGTTCGGTGGGACCAGAGGGGCGCGGTCTATTATGAGCTGTTAAAACCTGGGGAAACGGTTAATACTAAACGTTACCAACAACAATTGACCGATTTGAACCGTTCGCTGCTTGAAAAAAGACCAGAATACCGAAAGAGGCAACACAAAGTCATTTTTCTTCATGACAATGCTCCATCACATACAGCAAAACCGGTTCGCGACACGTTGGAAGCACTCAGCTGGGAAGTTCTACCCCAAGCGGCTTACTCACCAGACTTAGCTCCTTCCGATTACCACTTGTTTGCATCGATGGGTCACGCACTTGCTGAGCAGCGCTTTGGTTCGTACGAAGATGTGAAAAAATGGCTCGATGAATGGTTCGCAGCAAAAGGGGAAGATTTTTACTGGCGTGCTATTCACAAATTGCCCGAAAGATGGGATAAATGTATAACAAGCGATGGAGCATACTTTGAATAAAGCACTTTTTATCATTCTTCCGAATTTAACGTGTTTTTTTAGAAAAAAAATCCGCATTTCATACTTGTACACCTGGTATATATATATATAAAATACGAGAATAACGACGTCGAGTACACCCGGAGGAGCCACCCGGACGAGAGGCAATAAGAAGCCGCGCTGGTGAGGGCCATGAAAAATTATGCAAATGCATCGAGCAAGGTGTTTGGATAATTACGAGCACGGTCAACAAACGAGAGGGGCCTTACTTAAAATCACATCAGGGCATGCCTCGGGCCCTTACGACGTACAATCCCCCTTGCGAGCCGATCTCTTTCATCGCCGCGGCAACGAACTCTCGAAAATCGCGGAGCTGACGAGATGGACCAATGTCGCGATACTGTTGAGCCCTTTTGATGATCTTTCATACGAGAGAAAAGTCTTATCCAGTGTCTTATAGAGGAGAAATTCTGTCAACCATTTCTCATGGGTCTGTTTCCAAAATAACAATCATAATAATAATATTAATGATATTAAGATGAATAATAAATAATGTACTATTGATTTAGAATAATATATAAATTAATATAAAATTGAGGAGGTATGACTATTCCCTGAGGATCAACAAAGAGACTAAATTTATGTTACCCCACGGGTGTTCTGATTTATGTTAACTTATGTTCAATATTCGTATTGTCGATCTCAAGGTGCCAAATTTGTGGTAAATATTTGATTTATTGCATATTTACTAAAACTGAAAAATTAGATCCTCAATGACTCTGGAGTCTTCACGACGATTTCCAAGCAGTAGCGAGATTCTGTAACTCGGTGGCGACCGTTTTCGTTGTCGTTGGTTAGCGACAGCCAATAAGAGGCTCCCTTTCTTCTGATCGTGCATGCGATTGGCTGTCGCTGCCGAGTTGCAGAATCTCGCTACAGAGCTAGGTTATGCTCGCCAAACGAATCAGCTGTTACGCCCGACGTTGGCAAGTCTATGGGTACTATTTCGTCATTATGATAATATTCAACCGGAAGTTGAAACCGTTTTATAATGTAGTGCTTGAACTATACGGTGAAGTTCGAATTTTCGATTTCTTACAATATCTATTATGTCTAATTTATCAAATTTCAGCTTTCCAACGACCTTAGTTGGATACGTGAGCAGCAAAACCGTGATCAGCGCACTTCCGGTCGACCGTCTCCATAAGACGACGTGCTTCACTAGCTCAAAGTGCTCGACTTTGCAATTTTTTTACGAAAAAACTGAACGGTCAATATAGCTCAAATTTTTCCAAAGGGTGCATAACGTATTCGTCAACATCATATAAAAATGTCAGGCCCTAAAGTTGGATTCGACCCCGAGCTCGTACCTCCTTAACAATAAAATAACGAGAGAAAATGTAAAATATTCTAAAGCCCACCAAACAACAGTCAATGTAGTGGATCGCGGTGGGAGAATCCGCTTCGAAGAAGGCAAAGGTCTTTCTTTCTGCAGGAATTTTCTCGATTACCTTGCAAAGGGTGAAACAATCAACGGATAGTACTACGCCAGAGATGGGCAAAAAGTAATTTAATTAACAATTAACAATTACAATTACTACTGTAATTGAATTACTTTGTAACAGATTACTTAAATAATTAGTTACGACAAGTGCCTAGTGTAATTAATTACTATGTAATTTAATTGAAAGTTAATCTAATTACAAATTAATCGATTATATATTAATTCGAATAAACTGGTTTGCTAACTAATAGCTAAACAATATTTTAATATTCTAATTCAAACGAGATATAATTTATTACTTTTTTTTATCCAACTTTAGAGAATAAAATGATATTTTCTCCAATATTACACCATAACTGGTAACAAAGTAATTAAATTACAAAGTATTTGAATACATTTTAATCAGATTACTTTGTAATTAAATACATTATAACAGATTTCATAATATGTCCTGAATAATTACAATTAAAATGTAATGAAATACAGTTCAATGAGATTATTTTGTAATTTAATTCGTTTGTAACCAGATTACTAATTGGATTACATTGTAATTTAGGTATTCCCATCTCTGTACAACGCTGCATTGCTGGATGAATTGAAAGCCAGAATTAGAAAAAAAAGGGCCGCATTTGGCCAAAAAAGGTTCTGTTTCATCTGGATAACTCTCGGATTCACATGTGCATGGTCGCAATGTCAAAATTGAACAAATTGGAGTTTGAATTGCTTCTGCATCCACCTTATTCGCCAGATCAAGCTCGCAGCGACTTTTTTTCTGTTTTCCAATTTGAAAGAACATCTCAGCGGAAAAAAATGTGGTTCGAATGCCAAGGTTGAAGTCGCTGTAAACCAGGATTTTTCGGGTTTAGACAATCAATTTTTTTCTGACAGTTTTAAAGGTTGGGTGAAGCATTGGACCAAATGTACTGAGTTGAAGAGAGACTACGTCGGGAAATAAATGTTGTTCTGCTTTGAAATGTGTGTGTTTTTTTTTAAAGGCCGGAAACTTTTCAAATGATCCTCGTATATTATTTTATTTATATTATCATTACTATTCTCGTTGATGTTCATGTTATCATTAAGGGGGGAAAACCCTTTAGAATGTTCAAAAAATCGAGTTTTTTTTCACATATTTCGAAAGTATATTGAGAGTATACTGGAAAATCGACAAATCGAAATATGAAGTATTGATGAATTTATAGCACATAGTCGTATAGCATAGGCGTATAGCACATTATCGTATTGAAACTTTGAACGCGATAATCTCGAACCTGCATTTAGAAAAACTGCTCATGTTATAGGTCAAAAAGTTATTGAACGATTCGGCTGAAGTTTTGGGAGTTTTCTCACTATAATTTTATCTGAAGGATATACCTAAAGTTTCAAGGTTATCGCGTAAATAATTTACTTTTTTGGGGTAAAAATTGTCGAGAAAATGGTCAAAAATATGAAAATTTTATTTACAAGCCTACTTAACTCTTAATTTTATACTTCTTTATATTTGTATAGGTATATCCTTCCTCTATACATGTCACTAAAAAAAAGATATTTTCGATTTCTGTTTCAGACCAATAGAAAAAGTCAGGCAAATAGAGCACTTTTCGATATCAGGCAAAATAGGCCTAAAGGGTTTTCCCTCCCTTAAAATGATTATCGACATGTGTCAATAGGATTCTCGCACCAGCTGTAAGCCGATATTTCTAAAATCCAATAATAATAATAATATTGAAAAATAATTAAATAAATAATACTGATATCAAAATAAATGATAAATCATTTAAAAAAACAATATGAATATCGAAGTAAATATAACAAATAATGAAAATACTAATCACAGAAATGTGAATAACGATAACACGAAAAATACTAATATAAATAATAATGACAATAATAAAAATATAAAAATATAATAACAATATGAATCGAAAAATACCTTAGTTTTGCTACCGCCAATGCTGCCCGGTCTGATGCTACCCGTCTCGTAGAATCTCGTGAGTATCTTCGAGACGCAACCGTGCGACACCAGCAATTGTCGAGATATATCGCAGGGTCTCACCCCGACGAGGGCGAGCTGAACGATCCTCTGGCGTACGCAATCGGGCAATGGTCTTCCGTTCACGAAAACGCCACCCAATTGATTGACACCGGCTTGACCTGAGCACGTGACAGAGAGGAAAAGAAAGAGAGAACGAGATAATCGAAAATCCGTTACGTCGATTATATTTGTCAGGAAAATAACAGTGGCGGGAGAGTTAGACGGTAATTTTTTTCTCGTTTCTAATCCGGTACTTATTCACGTTGGTCCTTGGCCCTTCTGGGAAATGAAGCGACAGGGACGATTGCGAGAAGGACGAACCAAAAAGTAGCCTTTGCCAAAAAACCGAGGGGAAAAAACTTGGACACATTGTTTATATATATACATATATATATATATATGTGTGTAATAGCACACGATATTTTAAGGGGTTGGGCAGGTGTTTTCACGCAGCGGTTACTCTAATGACATCAGTTTCGGTCGCTCGGGTCCTAAGATCTCTCTCCATCGGCTAGTGCCGTCATACCTTTATATATATATATATATAATACAAGCCGCGAAAAATTTCGGATCTCGACCTCGCGTGCATCTCTCGTAGAACGAAAGATATGTAATTATTCTCGAACGGGAGCAACGACGAAGGAGCAAAGCCAAAGATACACGATATATATATACAGGGTGGACCACGCAACGTGTGCACCTCTTTTACGACCAAAATATGCGTTGCACAAAAAAATGTTTTATACAAAAGTTACATGGTTTATAAGGCTACACTATGTGGTGCATTTATTTTTTTTATAGGTGGAGGCGCTTCGAAGATTTGAAGGTCAACTTTATTTTTTCAAATGGAATGCTATATTTTTTATAGCGTAATATGATAGAGTATCGAATTCTGAGTAAAAAAGTATAGACCTTTATTAGCCCTAGAGTTAATAGCTAACGAGTAATTTCACTTTATTACTTTAAAATTTTCTTCACGTAATATCAAGTTGGAGATTCATTCATTCATTTTCACTTTTATCTTTCTGATAATAATCACGCACAATCACCGAAGGATACTTTAATACTGGATTACAATCGTTGAGAAGATTGTGAATCATGATAAGTGTGTGTGATGTGGTAAATGTGTTCATATTGATAAACACTGTGATGTAAACACTGCCATTCAGAAATTTGTAGTAGATTTGAATCTCCAACTTGATATTACGTGAAGAAAATTTTTAAGTAATAAAGTGAAATTACTCGTTAGCTATTAACTCTAGGGCTAATAAAGGTCTATACTTTTTTACTCAGAATTCGATACTCTATCATATTACGCTATAAAAATATAGCATTCCATTTGAAAAAATAAAGTTGACCTTCAAATCTTCGAAGCGCTTCCACCTATAAAAAAAATAAATGCACCACATAGTGTAGCCTTATAAACCATGTAACTTTTGTATAAAACATTTTTTTGTGCAACGCATATTTTGGTCGTAAAAGAGGTGCACACGTTGCGTGGACCACCCTGTATATATATATATATATATATAGAGTTGTACGTGTGTACCTATATATATGAGAAAAGAGTGAGAGGGAGAGAGAGAGGTAAAAGAGAAAATAAGAGGTAGAAATGACGCTAACGAAACCCTAGACCAAAATTGCTTCCTGCAAACTTTTATATTCTATATATATATATATATATATATATATATGGTAAGTGATATTCGATTTTTACGCGCTGAATTTTTTAGAAGCGCATGCAGACTATATGCACCAACGTGTCGTAATTGGCTTTGCAACTGTTTAACCTCACCTGCTTGTCTATTGTAGATACACTGACAGAAAAATTCTTTTCATATTAACTCGATGCGTCTATTCGATTTTCTTTTTCAATTTGAATTAACTAGATTTTTCGTGAGATCAAATTTTTCCTATTGCATTCCATTAATAAAATTATTTATTTTAAATATATTTATTTATTCAAATCAAGATCTACTTAATATCGTCTGGTAACTAAATATTTTATTTATTTCTAATAAATCTGTGATTTGGTTTTATCTGGTAAAATAAGACAAAAGAAACAGACGGAAAAATGGTACACAATTCAGTCTCTCAAAAATCTCATGACTTTGTTTTCGTTAGAAGACATTAACATTCGGCATTTGAGAAAAATGATTAGTCTTTCTATACACAAATAGTCGCGCCTGTTAATAAAAGGCACGACGATACCTTTCTTTTTTTCCAAATAACAGCCTTATTAGTGAAAAAAAAAGAAAAACGATGTAACTTTTTTTTTACCGCACTTTTATATCATGAACCCATTCATTTCTCGTATTCGTGCGATATATCGTATTTTATCTTCATTTATTTAATTTGAATCTAATCTTTATTTATTTAATTGGAATATAATTAATATTTTAAAAGAATAGCTTGAACAAAAAAAAATATTTGAAAGAAATAATATCGTAGTAGTCCGTGAGACAAGGAAAAAAACCTATTTGATTTAAATAGACCCTATTTAAATTAAATATTTGTTTTTTGGCAGTGTATACACGAGTGTATTATAAAATATCAATTTTTTTTAAACCTATCGGGAAATCTTTTTTGACCCATCATATGGCAGTTCATGTAAAAATCTACTAGGCGTGTAAATTAAGTAATGAGACTGATTTATTTCAATTTTTTTTTGTCGATTAAAATTACAATTCGATATTGTCTCCCTCGAAATAACTTCCTTGGGAGGCCAAGAAAGCTGTTTCGCGGGAGGTGGTTCGTCCAATCCCTATGTACCCCTATACATATGTGTCGAAAATAAAAATTGTGAAATACACTCCAATGTTCTGGGTTGCATCACGCGGATGCCTCGAAGTTATAAATCTCACAGCCGGCGAGCATTATGAGATGAGAAGGTTAGCAAAAGCAGCAGCAGCTTCTCTCATTGATCTCTCGAAGTTCATATCGTCGCGCCACTAAAAGAGCTACAAAAAAAAAGAAGACACCGAGAAAAAAGAAGGACAGATTCGATGTAACGTGCCGTGCTTCACCGGCCAATTTATGGTAATCGCGGTATCTAAATGCATCGTAAAACTCCGAGGTGTCGACTACTGCTGTGGCAACCGTGATTTGTTTCGTCTTCTTTTTTTTCTCTCGACATCCCCGCATTTTTAAATAATACTGTGTATATAGATAGACAGAGAGAGAGAGAGAGAGAGAGAGAGCGTGACAGAGAGTTGGCAAAAATCATTGGACGCCCCCCATTATTATGTTACTGTTCTGAAATATTTTCACAGTGGAAAAAAAAGACGAATATTGGGTATTGAAAAAAAATATATACTTGAGGAGTCTGCATAAAGTTCAAATTTCGAAAATATGATTTTTTATTAATTTTTTTTCATAGCCTAAGGTCTTGTTTTCACTTTGCAACAAAAATTTTGTGAAAATTTGAAAAATTCACCAAGTTATGACAATTTTCGTGAAGGCAATGGCCCAATGCGCCACTGCGATATTTTTTCCTTTGCCGATTTCATCGAAACTATGCTTCCGGAAAGGGCGTAAATCGTCCGATTCACTTCAAATTCGGACAGAGCATAGTTTATAACATTTTCTATCGTACGACCGTATGATTTTCCGATACCTTTATCCATATGTCAGTAACAAATAATTAAAGTTGTATTTTCGCTCGAAAATCGAACTTTTTTTTCTGCAGCTTGTTAATTTCGTAATTTTGAAAATTTTGAAATAAGTATCCAGTCGTACGAAAGTTTTATTATTATACTAGAAGTACATATTTTTTTTAATCTTCCATTTCAGATGAGCCTGATTGCCAGAACCACCTACACTGATATTGGTCATGCAGCATTAGCAGTTTCTTTAAATAATAAGAAGCCCATGGTTTATCAATATTTTTCAATAAAAAAAAAAACAACTCGAACCTGGCAAGACTACGTATTAATTGTGTATAAAATTCCGGCCTCGTCATCCCGAAAGACTCATCAGAAAAAAATATTGAAAACCGACCTTTTTTTTTGGGCAGCTTATGCAGACCCGTTAAGAAGTTATCAATATTTTGTACATCCTATCGTTTCCGTCATTATTACAGGAATTATTTTCTAGCTGATGAAAAATTTGAGTGCCTGATACTTTCGGCCAATGCCGTCTATATATATATATATATATATATATATATATATGATTTACGATTTGCGATATTTTTACGATCTGTACCGTCGATGACATATCCTCGAGATAATTCGTGAATTTATTGACATTCTGTATCGACCGCGAAGCTTTTAAAGAACGCGCGCATTATTAATCCGGTTTACTACGCGGACAGGGATCGCTAAAATAATATTAAAGCGCTTTAGGAAGGGGAGAGGCGCGTCGAGAAAGAAAAAAAAAAAAAAAAAAAAAAAACTACGCGCGAAACTCGATCGTTGTGTTTTTACGATTTTATCCCGCCGTATATGGGATCGCTCGTCATATAATATTGCTCGTACGTTAAATCCTAATCGCGTAATTCCTCCGCGTTTATTACGGTAACGCGATTTCTCTCTTCCTGCGTCTGCTTGATTGGAAACGAAAAAAAAAGCAAAATAAAAAATGAATGACGCTCAGCAGATTTGTGAGGAGACTCGGCGAAATAAACGCAAATTAATGCACGTCCGAATAAATTTTGTGCGCGCGCGCGCGCGCTCGGTAGCGTTATAGGCGTTCGGTTATTATTGCGTTATTATAATTATCGTGCCCCTTCCACCCTATTTTGCCCTCGAAGCTGTGGAATTTTTGGTTTTAATTATACCATTTAGAAAATGATATTCGCGCGCGTTTTGCACAACCCGCGGATTATCTCGGGACTTTCACTGCGCACGCTCGTTCCGAGCGATTATTTCATACGTGTGTGTATATATACATATATATATATATATATGTATACTGGGTGATTCACAAGTATTCCCTTTGCGAGCATACAGAGTGTGACATTGCGAGCAAAACGTTTTTTTTTAAGTCCTGCGACAAAAATTGTCCGAGATATTCGCGTTGAAAGTCGAACCCGAGCAGAAATTTGTTCAGGGTGAAATCCGCACCGGATCAGGCTGCCACAATAGCAAATCCGGGCCGGGTCAGGCAAATTTAGTCCGGCCCTGATCAGGGATGTAACGCTTTTGCAAATTCAGGTCCGCATCAGGCACCTTATCAGGCTCTGATCAGGCGCTTTATCAGGCCCGGATCAGGCACTTTATCAGGTTCTGATCAGGCGCTTTATCAGGCCCGGATCAAGCACCTTACCAGGCTCGGATTAGGCATTATATCTGGCTCGGATCAAGCAACTTATCTGGCCCGGATCAGGTTCCTCATCCAGCCTGAGACATGCGTGTCATCTGGCTCAATCATTTGATTAATTTTTTGTTTAAAAATAGATCAACATTTAATAGATCAACATTTATTAAATTATTATCGCAGTTACACGTTATCAAGTTTACTAACGTTATTAAAAATATGAAACATATGAAAACATTTTTTTTAAGTTTAAGTTTTTATTTTACTTGACTTGATCGTTTAGTTTTTGTTCCGGTTTTGGCGATGACCGTCCCAATCTTTCCGGCGCAATCTGTCCGGTGCAAATCATGCGTGCCTGATCAGGGCGCCTTATTGATCCCTGCTCAGGCCCCTGTCTGGCTCAAATCAGGCGTACCTGATCAGTGCGCCCTATTGATCCCTGATCCGGCCCTGATGGATCCTCAGGCAGCCTGATTAGATTTCTGCTCGGGAAGTAGCAAATAATGGCCAGTAGTTGCTTACGCGCGGAACGTGCAAACCGGATCGGGCGCGGCTTCGAATCCACCTTCGGACAAGTGCATTTTTTCTTCTTCAAACTTTTTTCTTTCGTTAAAAAATAACGAACCCGGAGCCTCGCTTTGCAAATCTATTATACGATTCTATAATTTTCATTTATTGTTTAATACATGAAGAAAAAAAAAAATTACGCGTGAGTAACCTCGCTATTTAAAAAAAACGTTTTACTCGCAATGACACAACGTATCTCGTGCAGAAATTGGTTGGGGAGTTCCCGGATCCTACCACATTCCTATAGGGATTTCATAGAGACGCCGCACGTAGATAGTCGACATTGGAATCCAAGTGGATACCGCGCTATTTTCCGATGGACATCGTACACTGCCAAATAAAAATAATTTAAATAGGATCTAGTTAAATCAAACAGGTTTTTTCCTTTTCTCACGGCCTACTACGACCCTTGTTCAAATTTTTTTTTTTAAGCTATTCTTTTTAAATATTAAATGTATTTAAATTAAATAAATGAAGATTAGAATCAAATTTAATAAATAAAGATAAAACACGATATATCGCATGATATAGAAGTGCGGTGACAAAAGGTTATACTATTTGTCTTTTCTTTTCAGTAACAAGGCTGTTATTTGAAAAAAAAAGAAAGGTATCGTCGTGCCTTTTATTAACAGGCGCGATTGTTTATGTATAGAAAGACTCTTCCTCTTCCTCAACTGCCGAATGTTACGAGAGTCGTTTAATGAAAATAAAGCCATAAGATTTTTGAGAGACTGAATCGTTCACCATTTTTCCGTCTGTCTCTTTTGTTTTATAGTACCAGATGAAACCAAATCACAGATTTATCAGGAATGCATAAAATATTTATTTATTAGACAATATTAAATAGATCTTGATTTGAACAAATAAATATATTTGAAATAAATAATTTTAACAATGGAATGCAATAGGAAAAAAATTATTTTACGAAAAATCTAGTTAAGTCAAATAAAAAAAAATCAAATAGACGCATCTAGTTAATATCAAAAGAATTTTTCTGTCAGTATACTTTTCGAAAATTCACTCATTTTGTATATGTATATATTTTGTTTAGAAAATCAAGAATCGTATCGAATTCTATTCGATAATGTGGCAATCCTTTCGGATTGAAATTGGATTTGTACCCAAATTCATTAGAACCCAATGTACGAGGGTGACGTTTCAGTACAGGGATCCAATGCGACGAGTCATTGGATCCCTATCAGGAAGTGGGAACAAGTATGGCAATTCAATCGGATCTCTACGACGATTTCTGCACGGGATATGCTTACGCAAGGGAACCTTAATCGTTGTGAATCACCCAGTATATACAAATATCGCCCTTACATATATATTTATATTCGCCCATTGGAAAATTAGAGATGAGAATAAGGTTGTTCCGGGGTGTGCTCATAGAATGTCGATTTTTTTTTTCATCGCACTAATATATATTTAAATATATATAAATCAAAAATACCCTATTGATTGCCCTTGTATATATAAATATGTATATCAGGGCAACGAAAAAAAAAATCGACATTTTATAGGCACAACCCGGAACAACCTTATGCTCATCCCTAATTTTCCAAAGGACTTTTCGATTTTTTTCTCGCCACCCTAATATACATGTATATATATATATTACGGTGACGAGAAAAAAAAATCGACATTTCATGGACTCAACCCGGAACAATTTTATTCTCATCCCTAATTTTCGAAAGGGCGAATCGCCGCACCGAAGACTCCGTACTTGCGGACGCATTCCTCGGGACTCGCTTCGGTTTCTTTTTTTTTTTCCTCGCAGCTCGTGTTTTGCGGAACGTTTTTGCGGTGTCTGCGATTGCGAAATCACGTTTCCGGTAATTTATCGTCGTATCGAGGGACGACGACGCAATTATCCACCGCGAGTGTTTACTTCGACGAGATTTTTTTTTTTTTTTTTTCGTCGACTTTGTCCCCTTTCTCGTTCCTTTGGCAGCCCGCGAACCTCTTTCCTTTTCTTCCCGTGGCCCTCGGCAACCGGCCAAGTTCGAGGAACGAGGCCGAATTA
>CAWVQM010000375.1:0-17151 GCA_963932345.1 Ophion ventricosus | reverse complement strand
CTTCACCATTTGGTAAAAGTAAGATCATGTGACACGCGCGAGTGAAGTGTATTTCCATTCAAAGTGTGTCAACAAACGGTCTGTCACATAGGTACACCCACACACGTGAAAATGTGTTTGCAAGCATAAATATTGACTACCGGTATAGGCATAGAGGCTCAACACGATAACCCTAGCGTGTTCAGTGCACGGGTTACGTCCTTTTGTTTGTAAGCCACCGATGTATATCCACTTATTCCCGGTGAAACGAGGGTAGATATCTGAAGAGAGTTGTCTCGAAGCCATTTCAATCGATGTACACTCACAATGGCTAGAATCTAGGGTGAAGAAAAAATCGATGGAATAACAATGAAAAGAAATTCTTCTTCCGCAAAAAGTTTAATACGGAATCCGATGTGCGGTTCCTAACGCTATCCATAATCAGAGCTTAATAGATATTTGTCAAATACATTTGTGCGTGTGTATTGAAAAAGGGAACAGCGTGTATAAACATGCAAACATCGGTGTGCAAACGAATGATGTGTTTGCGTACGGTTGACAGTGGCTAATCTCTTTCCTCTCCAGCAGTTTGATTGCGAACAAAATAGATTTATGCCTCGTGAAATTAAACGATCTGCTACGGTAATGAGAATTTCCAGTGACAGATAATTTATCTCGGTAATTAATTGTTACCCATCGAGAAAACAATATTGTCCTTGGCCTCTGTCTCTCTTTTTTTTGGCATTCTGTACGTACGACTCCGCGCTTTCCATTTTGGCTTGATGTGTGCTGTACAGTCAATTTCAATTTCACGGGTCAACACGCATCGCGTTTCATCTGGCAGGAGAATGTTCTTTTATTTTCACACTGTTTAACGAGCAATGGTTTTAATCGTCACTAGCTGTTAAATATTGTTGCAAGGCGACTTGCATCCATATTACTTAATCGTGTGAATGTGGAAATGATTTCATTTATCGGATCATTGACGAACATATATTTTTCGATACTGTCCAATGTCAATTTCTCGCTGAAGCTATCGATTTTGAAATATTAAACAAGAAGCAAGAACAGTTTAGATATTGAATAATTTCCGGCGTCTTTTAACCCTTTGAAGCATACATTTTTCCTTACGTGCAATCAGCTCAAAACTTTGTACTCGGGGGTTTTCGGGCTCGCTGATTACAAAACTGCACTTAAAATTTGAAAATTCAAGATGGCGGATCCAATATGGCGGACCACAAATGCAAAAATTGTTTGATGAAAGCAAAAGTTGGTACTCGGGGGTTTTCGGGGTCGCTGATTACAAATCTGCACTGAAAATTTGGAAACTCAAGATGGCGGATCCAACATGACGGACCAAAATGCTCAAAGTAGCTTGACGAAGATGAAAATCCATATGCAGGGGTTTTTTGAGTCGTTGAATTCGAATCTCAGTTCAAAATTGAACAATAAAAATGGCAGTTTCAATATAGGATAATGAAACACAAATCTGGCTTGGTCACTGGTACTAATCTGAGCTTATAATTTAAAAATAACTGGTGAACTGAAACATAAAATTCTCTCGATGGAGAGGAAACTCGGTGCTTTAGGGTTATTGAAGTCGCTAATTTTGAAACCAGTCAAAATATATAAATTTAAAAAGTTCTAAATTAAAAATTAAAAAAGAAACTCGCTACGTCCTCGCCGTTAGCTCCGGGTAATGCTAAAAGCGTAATTCTATTAGAAATTCAATATAACAGAATCAACATATTGAGCAACTCCGATGTTTTAGTAATTCCAGTAAAATATCCGGTTTTGGTCCGGCATATTGGATTCGCCATTTTGAATTTCTGGATTTTCAGCTCGAATTCGTAATCAGCGAGCCAAAAAACGTCTCTGAATTCATTTTTTGTGTATGGTTTACCTGCTAGATTAGGCACAATTACATTTATTGTCTAAAAAACGTGTTTTTTTTTGTACTGTAGTGATGATCAACATCCACTAAGTGCAACATAAGCCCTTAATAGTGCTATTGTAGTAACAATTGATCTCCTAACATCCTAAATATACATTTACATTCGTCGTTGTGCGCTAAAAAAATTTTTTATTCAAGAAAAACAGAGTGGAAGTAGGTGACATACCAGTATGTCACTATGCTTCAAAGGGTTAAAGAGACGTGGACATTAAAATAATCTTTATGTATTATGGAGTCAGTAGAACTGAGAATTTTCAGCATGACTTACGTGTACTCGTGTTGATGTGCTAATATGGCGTGTATATTATAGAGCGGTTCGGAATACACAACAAGCTTTCGCCACACAAAAGAGTATGTCCGGAAGAGAGTCGAGCTCGATATTAATTAGATCAAGTTCAAACGTAGGTCATTGACGTATCGGCCAAATTTTCTAGCACCAAAGAATGGAACAGTATTTTTGTAGACGATTTTTCGAATTGAACAATTATTTAATTCTACATATTTACATTTTGTTTACCTTTGCCGAATAACTTGGCAAATTATTTTCAAAGGTCTTCAAAGTCTAAAGGTATCTTGCCAATATCATTTTATTTGTTTTATTGTGTCGTTGCATTGGAAGCTTGTAGGATTATCCATTCGTTATAGCCAGGAATGAGAAATTATGATAAAAAATCATTGAGCTAGTACCCTTAACCCTTTGAAGCATAGTGACATACTGGTATGTCACCTACTTCCACTCTGTTTTTCTTGGATAAAAAATTTTTTTACCGCACAACGACGAATGTAAATGTATATTTAGGATGTTAGGAGATCAATTGTTACTGCAATATCACTATTAAGGGCTTATGTTGCACTTAGTGGATGTTGATCATCACTACAGTACAAAAAAAAACACGTTTTTTTAGACAATAAATGTAATTGTGCCTAATCTAGCAGGTAAACTATACACAAAAAATGAATTCAGAGACGTTTTTTGGCTCGCTGATTACGAATTCGAGCTCAAAATCTAGAAATTCAAAATGGCGAATCCAATATGGCGGACTAAAACCGGAGATTTTACTGGAATTACTGAAACATCGGAGTTGGCCAATATGTCGATTCTGTTATATTGAATTTCTAATAGAATTACGCTTTTAGCATTACCCGGAGCTAACGGCGAGGACGTGGCGAGTTTCTTTTTTAATTTTTAATTTAGAACTTTTTAAATATATATATTTTGACTGGTTTCAAAATTAGCGACTTCAATAACCCTAAAGCACCGAGTTTCCTCACCATCGAGAGAATTTTATGTTTCAGTTCACCAGTTATTTTTAAATTATAAGCTCAGATTAGTATCAGTGACCAAGCCAGATTTGTGTTTCATTATCCTATATTGGAACTGCCATTTTTATTGTTCAATTTTGAACTGAGATTCGAATTCAACGACTCAAAAAACCCCTGCATATGGAGTTTCATCTTCATCAAGCTACTTTGAGCATTTTGGTCCGTCATATTGGATCCGCCATCTTGAGTTTCCAAATTTTCAGTGCAGATTTGTAATCAGCGACCCCGAAAACCCCCGAGTACAAAGTTTTGAGCTGATTGCACGTAAGAAAAAATGTATGTCTCAAAGGGTTAAGCGTGTTTGAGCGTGATTAACGCGTGTTGTTTTGATACATTTCAGGCGTGTAGAAATGCAAGGAATTATTCTAGAATAACCAGTTTACGCAAAGAATTATTATAGTGTAAGCTTTTTTTGCAATGAATTACTATGCGTCACCAGTCTACGCAAATAATTATTCCAGCATAACCAGTTTATGCAAAGAATTACTATGTGTAACCAGTCTACGCGAAGAATTCGTTTAGCGTAACCAGTCTACGCAAAGAATTATTCTAACGTAACCAGTCTATGCAAGGAATTACTATGTGTAATCAGTCTTCGTAAAGAATTATTCCAGCGTAAACAGTCGATGCAAGGAAATACTATGCATAACCAGTCTACGCAAGGAATTGGTCTAGCATAAGCAGACTACGCAAAAAATTATTCTAGCCTAACCAGTCTATGCAAGAAATTACTATGTGTAATCAGTCTATTCAAGGAATTAGTCTAGCATAAGTAGTCTACGCAAAGAATTATTATAGTGTATCCTTTTTTACAAGGAATCCTTTTTTACAAGCACTTTTTCTGTTAGGTTATTTAATTTTCTAATATGATTTAGCTCGATAATAGAAAAAAATTAAGATATGTTTGAATAAACAACTTTATTTTAATCATCAATATAAATAAATATATTGATGATTAAAAAAAGTTGTTTATTCAAACATATCTTAACTTTCTTCTATTATCGAGCTAAATCATATTAGAAAATTAAATAACCTAACAGAAAAAGTGCTCTGTATACTGAGGTGCCCCAAATACCAGTGCTGTATTAATGAAAATATGTTGACTGATCGAGATAGCACGTTCTTCTATCACAATTCGAGATAGCACGTTCTTCTATCACAATTTGAGATAGCACGTTCTTCTATCACAATTTGAGATAGCACGTTCTTCTCTCATAATATGAGATAGCACGTTCTTCTATCACAATTTGAGATAGCACGTTCTTCTATCAAAATTTGAGATAGCACGTTCTTCTCTCATAATTTGAGATAACACGTTCTTCTATCACAATTTGAGATAGCACGTTCTTCTATCACAATTTGACATACCACGTTCTTCTCTCATATTACGAGATAGCACGTTCTTCTATCACAATTTGAGATAGCACGTTCTTCTATCGCAATTTGAGATAGCACGTTCTTCTCTCATAATTTGAGATAACACGTTCTTCTATTACAATTTGAGATAGCACGTTCTTCTTTCACAATTTGAGATAGCACGTTCTTCTATCACAATTTCGGATAGCACGTTTTTCTATCACAATTTGAGATAGCACGTTCTTCTATCACAATTTGACATAGCACGTTCTTCTCTCATAATTTGAGATAGCACGTTCTTCTATCACAGTTTGAGATAGCACGTTCTTCTATCACAATTTGAGATAGCACGTTTTTCTATCACAATTTGAGATAGCACGTTCTTCTATCACAATTTGACATAGCACGATCTTCTCTCATATTACGAGATAGCACGTTCTTCTATCACAATTTGAGATAGCACGTTCTTCTATCACAATTTGAGATAGCACGTTCTTCTCTCATAATTTGAGATAGCACGTTCTTCTATCACAGTTTGAGATAGCACGTTCTTCTATCACAATTTGGGATAGCACATTTTTCTATCACAATTTGAGATAGCACGTTCTTCTATTACAATTTGACATAGCACGTTCTTCTCTCATATTACGAGATAGCACGTTCTTCTATCACAATTTGAGATAGCACGTTCTTCTATCACAATTTGAGATAGCACGTTCTTCTCTCATAATTTGAGATAGCACGTTCTTCTATCACAGTTTGAGATAGCACGTTCTTCTATCACAATTTGGGATACCACGTTTTTCTATCACAATTTGAGATAGCACGTTCTTCTATCACAATTTGACATAGCACGTTCTTCTCTCATATTACGAGATAGCACGTTCTTCTATCACAATTTCAGATAGCACGTTCTTCTATCACAATTTGAGATAGCACGTTCTTCTCTCATAATTTGAGATAGCACGTTCTTCTATCACAGTTTGAGATAGCACGTTCTTCTATCACAATTTGAGATAGCGCGTTCTTCTATCACAATTTGGGACAGCACGTTCTTCTATCACAATTTGAGATAGCACGTTCTTCCATACTGCCGTCGATTTGATCCCTGCGTTTTTTTATTCTTCTTATTGCAAAGAAGACGCCCCCCTTCTTTTCCTCACTCGTGCTATAGAACAACGTTAAAAATGTGCAAAAAAAAAAAAACCCGGTCAAGGCCGAAATTTAACGCTCCACGATATGCAGCAAGTTTTCGTGACGCACGCCCCGAGCCAAGTATGACGCGAAAAAAAAAGTATATGATCAATAATAATTTTAAAAAATGAAGAAAATTGTATAAATAAAAATGCCCGGAGAGAAAAGAAAGTGTGGATACACATCAGAAGCGCGAGAGATAAGCCTCGTGTACAAATGTTAATTTTTTCTCCTCGCGTATGTGGCCTTCGTACAATTAGCAATTACCACGAAAAAAAAAAAAAAAATGTAATTAAAAATACTCCCAAAGTCATTCCTATACGACGAAATACGGGGGCATTCATTGTGGAATTTTCGGCTATCAAACAGTGAATTATTCAATGGACAGACTGTGACTCCAGGAGTTATGAATACTTAATTATATCAGAAACATTTATCGCTTTCAGAGCCCACATATACGCTGATATAGGGCCGCTTGTTGGGATGCGTGTATTGTGTGTGTGTCTACCCATGTATCGAGAGCAGTTTTTTTTTTCGTCGCTTAAGGCCTTGGGCTATTCTAGGATTTTCCGAAAAATCGATTTTTTTTGTTGTTATAAATGTACCTCAGTACCTATTAAATTTTTTTTTTTCACATATGCCCCCGATTACGAATTTAATTTATTTCATGCTATACCAGTCGAAGGCTTCAACCTAAATGGAAATATAACAAAGGCAAGTGAAAAGACGAACCTAGGGCTATATATTTTGTAGTCTACATTGGTAAATATATTCAATCTCTCTTCCGGTGATTAGCTCTTATAACTTTCAATATTTGTGTTTCGATATACGGACCTTGGATCAGCTGAGATTCTTCTATTTATATTTTGCCGTTCGTTTCTGCTCGTCGTGTTGTTCGTAAACAGACCGATGGACTGTAGAGAGATGAACGAGTTGACGACGAAAATGTATAAGGACAAGGACACGATGTTTCAAATAACGCAGAGGCACGAAACATTTTAAACCTTCGAAACATTTTGTATTTATAGCACGAATTATTTCAAAAATTTGTTTATTTTATCTTCCGTAGCATTTTATGAGAAAATTCGAGTAACTCTTATTTACTCACGAATATTTAAAGAAAACCATAAAAACTCATTAACACCGTGATGTTTTTTTTTTTTTGTTATTATTAATCCCCTAATAACATTGTTAGCTAAAATTTGCTTTTTTGTTTAACAGTAACGATATTCCGACGATTTTCTTGTGGTGGATGCAGAAAGACTTGTGGAAATTTCATTACCAACCTAATTAATGGGACAGTCGAGGGTTCTGTGAAAATACAGAGACCTCTGACAATCTTGAAGAAGTAAAGAAAAAAAAAAAAAAAAGATCTCCGCCATTTGCACATTTGCAAAAAAACGAAAACTACCCAGTTAATTTACAACTACGTAGTTATTGCACAGGTATTCGCTGATTTTATATTCCGTTAAGGCAGTATTCTAAAGGGTGTCTCAAAATCACCTGACATCCCGAGTCGAAAAATAAAAGTCTTATTTTCCGGCGTGTTTTCGGTCTGGACCGAATTCACGTCGAAAACCGGCCGGAATAGCGAACCATTCCGGCCAGGCTTTGCAGGCCGAAAACACGCCTGAACTCTGGATTTCGGTTTCTCCGTCAGTCTGCTTTCTCGGGCCGAAAACACGCTAAACCTTATGATTTCGGCCTCTTCATCAGCCCGCTTGCTCGGGCCGAAAACACGCAGAAATCTGGAATTTCGGTCTCCCCATCGAGTATCAATATTTGGTAATATAATGAGTGATAATTAGTGCAATTCGATCTTGCTTCCTCTTAAATCTCTACGATAATAAAGAAGATCCTTTTCACCGTGTTTTTTTTTATTCAAAATAATGAATTTATACAGAGCCGTGAGTAAATTAGTTGAGAGTTAAAGTGATGTAAAATTAGGAGTCAAAGTGATGTAAAATTTGAGCTTTGATTAACTGAATTCTGCCAATTGTTGAACTGTTCTTGTGAGTTCGATTGATAATGAGGAGCCTGTAACCTGCGACGTCGATCAGTAGACCGAAAAAATGAGTATCGGCATATTTTCGGCCTGAGCAGAACGCTGACTGATGTAAGCTGAAATCCCAAGTTTCGGCGTACTTTCAGCCTGCAACCCGTTAGGCCGATCAACACGCCGGAACTAAGTTCCGGCGTTTTTTTTTCCGGCGCATTTTCGGTACGTATCGGTTTATAAGTCGCCTGATTTATTACGATTTTAAAAGATTCCCCGTTTTTTTCGGTCTAAGTCGTCAACCGTAGGCCAACTTTTACTATTTCGGCCGAATCGAATAAAATTTTCGGCCTTAGTTTTCGACTCGGGCTCCTCAAGCAAAAGACTTGCTTCAGCTGCATTTTCTTCAAGTTAAAGCAGAAAAACATAAAACACGATCTAACACATGAATACGAGAAAGGAATATAGGTTCGTGACATAAAAGTGTAGTGAAGAAAAGATAAATTACTTTTCTTTTTTTTTCACTAACGAGGCTTTTATTTGAAAAAAAAAGAAGATATCGTCGTGCTTTTTATCAACAGGCCGCGGCTATTTGTGTATAGAAAGACTAAACCTTTTCCTCAACTGCAAAATGTTACAACAGTCGTCTAATGAAAACAAAACAATGAGATTTTTGAGAGACTGAATCGTGTACCCATTTTTCCATCTGTCTCTTTTGTCTTATACTACCACATGAAATCAAATCACAAATTTATTAGAAATGAATGAAATAGTTAGTTATTAGATGATATTAAATAGCTCTTCATTTGACTAAACAACTGTATGTAAAATAAATAATTTTAATAATGGAATGCAATAGAAAACATTTGATTTCACGAAATGTCTAGTTAATTCAATTAAAAAAAAAAAATAAAACAGACGCATCTAGTTAGCATCAAAAGAATTTTTGTGTCAGTGTAAGCGTAGCCTGACCGGAATGCACCCCTAAACCACTCACGCAGACTATATCGGAAGTTATCCCTACAACAGAAGCCAATCCACTGTGACATTGAGGAATATTTTAAACGTGGATAGACGAAAGCTCAAGAGTACGCCCGTAAAAATATTCTTTACGCGTTCAAAGCAGCAACCCTTTGCGCCCACTCATCATACGACGAGTGACTCCTGTCACCGCTTCCTCCAAAATAATACGGCGGTATTTTTAGAAAGGTCGTCTTGAAAAAAAATTCTTCGTTCCCTCGTCATCGCTCGCGCTGCATTACGGGCGATGCAGCAGGATTTAGCAGGTCACCGGTTCACTTCTTTCGCAGAAATCGAAAATTGGCTCAAAACTTGAAGAACTTGTCGAAGTTTATGGTGATGATGCTCCAACTGATGAATCATGTAGGGAATGGTTTCGACGCTTTACGAACGGTGATTTCAGCGTTGAAGACAACCCTCGCCCTGGAAAGCCAAATGAGCCAATGAGCTGCTACAACCTGACGATTCCATTACGGGCGATGCAGCAGGATTTAGCAGGTCACCGGTTCACTTCTTTCGCAGAAATCGAAAATTGGCTCAAAACTTGAAGAACTTGTCGAAGTTTATGGTGATGATGCTCCAGCTGATGAATCATGTAGGGAATGGTTTCGACGCTTTACGAACGGTGATTTCAGCGTTGAAGACAACCCTCGCCCTGGAAAGCCAAATGAGCCAATGAGCTGCTACAACCTGACGATTCCATTACGGGCGATGCAGCAGGATTTAACAGGTCACCGGTTCACTTCTTTCGCAGAAATCGACAATTGGCTCAAAACTTGAAGAACTTGTCGAAGTTTATGGTGATGATGCTCCAACTGATGAATCATGTAGGGAATGGTTTCGACGCTTTAAGAACGGTGATTTCAGCGTTGAAGACAAGCCTCGTCCTGGAAAGCCAAATGAGCCAATGAGCTGCTACAACCTGACGATTCCATTACGGGCGATGCAGCAGGATTTAACAGGTCACCGGTTCACTTCTTTCGCAGAAATCGAAAATTGGCTCAAAACTTGAAGAACTTGTCGAAGTTTATGGTGATGATGCTCCAACTGATGAATCATGTAGGGAATGGTTTCGACGCTTTAAGAACGGTGATTTCAGCGTTGAAGACAAGCCTCGTCCTGGAAAGCCAAATGAGCCAATGAGCTGCTACAACCTGACGATTCCATTACGGGCGATGCAGCAGGATTTAGCAGGTCACCGGTTCACTTCTTTCGCAGAAATCGAAAATTGGCTCAAAACTTGAAGAACTTGTCGAAGTTTATGGTGATGATGCTCCAACTGATGAATCATGTAGGGAATGGTTTCGACGCTTTACGAACGGTGATTTCAGCGTTGAAGACAACCCTCGCCCTGGAAAGCCAAATGAGCCAATGAGCTGCTACAACTTGACGATTCCATTACGGGCGATGCAGCAGGATTTAGCAGCTCACCGGTTCACTTCTTTCGCAGAAAACGAAAATTGGCTCAAAACTTGAAGAACTTGTCGAAGTTTATGGTGATGATGCTCCAACTGATGAATCATGTAGGGAATGGTTTCGACGCTTTAAGAACGGTGATTTCAGCGTTGAAGACAAGCCTCGTCCTGGACAGCCAAATGAGCCAATGAGCTGCTACAACCTGACGATTCCATTACGGGCGATGCAGCAGGATTTAGCAGGTCACCGGTTCACTTCTTTCGCAGAAATCGAAAATTGACTCAAAACTTGAAGAACTTGTCGAAGTTTATGGTGATGATGCTCCAACTGATGAATCATGTAGGGAATGGTTTCGACGCTTTAAGAACGGTGATTTCAGCGTTGAAGACAAGCCTCGTCCTGGACAGCCAAATGAGCCAATGAGCTGCTACAACCTGACGATTCCATTACGGGAGATGCAGCAGGATTTAACAGGTCACCGGTTCACTTCTTTCGCAGAAATCGAACATTGGCTCAAAACTTGAAGAACTTGTCGAAGTTTATGGTGATGATGCTCCAACTGATGAATCATGTAGGGAATGGTTTCGACGCTTTAAGAACGGTGATTTCAGCGTTGAAGACAAGCCTCGCCCTGGAAAGCCAAATGAGCCAATGAGCTGCTACAACCTGACGATTCCATTACGGGCGATGCAGCAGGATTTAGCAGGTCACCGGTTCACTTCTTTCGCAGAAATCGAAAATTGATTCAAAACTTGAAGAACTTGTCGAAGTTTATGGTGATGATGCTCCAACTGATGAATCATGTAGGGAATGGTTTCGACGCTTTAAGAACGGTGATTTCAGCGTTGAAGACAAGCCTCGTCCTGGAAAGCCAAATGAGCCAATGAGCTGCTACAACCTGACGATTCCATTACGGGCGATGCAGCAGGATTTAGCAGGTCACCGGTTCACTTCTTTCGCAGAAATCGAAAATTGGCTCAAAACTTGAAGAACTTGTCGAAGTTTATGGTGATGATGCTCCAACTGATGAATCATGTAGGGAATGGTTTCGACGCTTTAAGAACGGTGATTTCAGCGTTGAAGACAAGCCTCGTCCTGGACAGCCAAATGAGCCAATGAGCTGCTACAACCTGGCGATTCCATTACGGGCGATGCAGCAGGATTTAACAGGTCACCGGTTCACTTCTTTCGCAGAAATCGAACATTGGCTCAAAACTTGAAGAACTTGTCGAAGTTTATGGTGATGATGCTCCAACTGATGAATCATGTAGGGAATGGTTTCGACGCTTTAAGAACGGTGATTTCAGCGTTGAAGACAAGCCTCGCCCTGGACAGCCAAATGAGCCAATGAGCTGCTACAACCTGACGATTCCATTACGGGCGATGCAGCAGGATTTAGCAGCTCACCGGTTCACTTCTTTCGCAGAAATCGACAATTGGCTCAAAACTTGAAGAACTTGTCGAAGTTTATGGTGATGATGCTCCAACTGATGAATCATGTAGGGAATGGTTTCGACGCTTTAAGAACGGTGATTTCAGCGTTGAAGACAAGCCTCGTCCTGGACAGCCAAGTGAGCCAATGAGCTGCTACAACCTGGCGATTCCATTACGGGCGATGCAGCAAGATTTAGCAGCTCACCGGTTCACTTCTTTCGCAGAAATCGAAAATTGGCTCAAAACTTGGATCGCCTCGAAAGACGAGACGTTTTTGTTCGAGATGGAATTCGAAAATTGCCTGAGAGGTGGGAAAAAGTAGTAGCCAGCGATGGATAATACTTTGATTGATCTATTCATACCTTTTATTTGGAAACAAATGGATTTTTTACCACAAAAAATACGGACCGAATTAATTTGTACTCCCAATAATTATCGAGATCGATTAAATATAATAATTAAACTATGCGTTCAGTAGACTAGCTGTGATGCCTTGAACCAACGCGCATGCAGTTCGTTCATTGGATCAACGCGGGATCAAACGTGTCAAAATATGCAACAGAATTCTAAGCCTTCAATATTCTAGGCTGCAATAATTTTTATGCCGCAGCATTAAGACAATTTTAAAGGCCCTGGTTATTTTGCCTTCAATGGCCCTCGGTAGAAAAGTATGACGGGCCACTGAAGGCCCGTGTGAGGCTTTCAGACTAGGGCCTTAATAAATTTAGGACAAATTAAGATGGGCCTCATCAAAGCTCGATCTCAATTTCCGTACGGGACTTAGTTAACCAACTTTAAACATTTTTTTCGATATTTTAATATCGATATTTACTGGATCGATATTTTAATATCGATCCAGTAATACCTTAAGAATAAAGAACAAATCTATAATATTTGTATATATAAAATAACTATAACAGAGTCGTAAGCCGTTAAAAATATCGAAAACACTGTCGCTTCAATTTAATTGACATTTTATTATAACTTTATACTTCTGTCAAGACTTGTGCAGAACATTTTTGCACAACTTTTGACAGAAGTATTGAAGAAAGAACTTGTGCAAAAGAGAATTTTCTTAAAAGGCAAAATAAAAGTAAACTCATCCTCTTTAAAACGCCACTTGGAAAATTCAATTATCTTTATTTTTTAGTCCGCTATGTAAATTTCAGTGCGATAAGAAATTTCGAATAGAGCGTATTTTTTATTGTCCAATACTGTATATCTGAGAATTCATATTTCGGCTACATTTGCCTGAGTTGGTATCTCCCATACATCTTTGAAAATTGAAATCTGAAAACATTATTGTCTCATAAAAAGTAGTCTCTGGAATTCCTTAAGGCCGGATCCTGAATTAGAAGGTCCAAAAAATCGATTTTTTTTTATTGTTTAAATCTATTCCTGATGTATCTAAGAATGTCTAGACAAAGTTTTATAGCCCAATTCGAAATATTTCCAAAGATACAGCACTGAACGTAGTGGAGTGTCGAGCAGGTATACGGGCGCTCGGGCAGTTAGGGCGCCCGTTTTCTCGAGTTTTCGTTTTTACGATTTTTCTAATTTGGCGTATCTGATTACAAAAAAACTAGAAGTCCAATCGAAACAAACCAAAGCTTGTTCGCTTCAGTATCGTTTTCTTTTTTATTTGAACTAAAAACATTGTCGAAAAAAAAATTCTTAACAATTTTTTTAGCAAGTTGAAATAATTTTTTTTTTCACAAAAAGCACATTTTCTACTTCAAACCCGAAAAAACATTCGAATTTCAAAATTTTTTTCGTTTTTTTTAGTTCATATAGAAGAAAAATATGTCACAATTAAAATGGTTTTTGGTTTTTTTGTTTCAGATGAAAATTACGAGCTCCATTTGTCACGCCGCATGGAAACAGCAGTGGCACGAATGTGCATAAAAATCGGTTGCCTGTTGATATTTTTCTTTAAAAAAAATAGTTTTCTTATGTTCAGACATGTAATAAAATAATCTGAAAATTTCGCTAAACTTGCTTTTTTTTTTACCCGAAAAAAATTCCTCAAAATATCGATTTTTCGAACCGGCTAATTCAGCATCCCGCCTTAAGGCGGTCCTCTAGTTTCTCGGGTCGAAAAAATCGATTTTTTCTTCATAAATCACATCTACAACATGTGTAGAAAATGTGTGCCAAAGGATTTTTCGATATTCGAAGTGGTTCACAAGTTACGGCCCTGGAACGGTGCAGGTATACGGAGCAGGTAAATCACATGCGCGAACTTTCAAACGCGTTTTTCTCGAAACACCATTTTTCGAAACGGTGACCACGATATTTCAGAAACTACTGCACCGATCTTGTTCAAATTTATACAGCATCTTTAATATGTTATAAGCCAGCGATTGACCTAGGATTATCATGATTGCTTCGATAGTTTTTTTTTTTGTACGAGCGAAAAACTTAAGAAAAAATGAGTAAAAAATAGAATGTAATTTTCAAAAGTGTATAAAAAAAGTCAATTTTTGTAATTTAGAATTCACTCTAGTTCAATCGCTAGTCTTAAATATGAAGATTAAAATGCCGTTTGGTTTTTTGATTTCAGATAAGCAGAACAGCCGCAATCTTGGTCACCGTCAAGCACCTCTTTTACTTGATGTCTTCCTGTCGGCCACTATAACCTTTATTCTATTATATATTTTGACTTCAAAAAATTTGTAAAGCTTATTTAAATGTTAATAAAGATTATGCAAAAACAATGGGATTGATTATTTCGATGCTTTGCCCGTAAAAAATTATTGAAAAAGCCGTAAAAAAACAGCCGAGAAACTAGAGGACCGTCTTAACCAATAAAAAATTGATTTCGGACCGTAAATCGTGCAAAAAAGTTAAACGGATAAGCTTCACGTGGCATTCCATTTTACTTCACACTTCGGCCGTATATGCGGTTTATGAAGCATATGTTTTAGTGTAAACTTTTGTGCTCTACGTCATTCAGTATCTACACGAGTTCAGTGGGGGCTCAGGAAGAGATCGGATGATTTCGAACCCGAGGAGACCAGTGTCGTGCCCGTGTGCTGTCAGCTTGTGGACAGCCGCTAATAAGCAGATTACCGTGTCAATGACGACAGAGAGCCAGCGTTTGTTTTTCCACACCCGCGACTTTTATATCCCTCATATCGAGAACGTCGTCATCCGTCCACACGCCGTTTAATAGCTTTAATACAAGCTTTGTTGTATTATTCGGGATTAAAATGAACATTTTTTTTCATACGTTTTTTTTATAATTTTCAGCTATTTTTCCATAAATTTCTCATCGTAAAACAGCGCTGGAACTCTACGACTCGGTGATTAAGGATGAAGCACGGAATAATATACGAAGACATTTCAAATAATATAGAAACGAATCGGTAGGAGGAAAAAATTCATCCACCTATGACTTTCTTTGACCCTTCGTAGTCACCCTTTCAAATTCAATCGCTGTGGTCACACTTGGGTCGATTCTACCCAGTCAGTTTTCAAAAAAAGTTATGTGACCAAAACTATGCGTCCGAAGTGGTTCGAAAAATTACGGAACATGCTGTAAACTTTCTGGATGATGTACGAAAAATTTATTTATAAGAAATAAAATGGCGACGTGTTAAAAAAAAAATTCATAAAGAAGTGAAAACGCAAAAAAAAAAACACTTTTTCGCTAAAAAAAATCCTAGTTCCGTGAATTTTCAACATTTTTACCAAAAATTTGCAGGTAAAATACTTTTACCTGCAAGTAGCATATCTAAAGATACTCTTTAGATATGCTACTTTTGGGAAAAAAAAAATAGTTGCACAGTGCGCGTTCCAAAAAAAGGTATTTAGTCCGACATGTGAAGAGGGTAAATTTTATGGTCTGAGGATACTTCAAACTCTAGGTAAGATGGTTGAATGACAGTCCCATTCGAAGACGGGACCTATTATACAGGGTGGATCAATAACTATTAGCACCTTGGATATCTTCGAAACTATTAAGGTTAACAGAAATATTTGCTGAAATGAAATTGCACAGTACGAAAGGGGCCATCCGATAGCGATAATAGTTTTTTTGCAGGTGGAGGTACTTCGGACATTTGAAGGTCAACTCCATTTTTTTTAAATGGATCGGTATGTTTTTTTTTCTGTATCACGAAAGAGGAGCTTAGAACGAGTTCAACGACCTGTAACATAAGGTCATTGAAGGTCATAGAAAGTACAGAAAGGCGATAATACTTACAGTTTCGGTAGTAAATAAAATTACTACGTTTATAGTCACTTGCAGGTCAACTAACTATAGAAACTTCCAAGTCAATCAATCGAAAAAAGAATCCAATGTTGCATTGATACTGATGGTCGTCATTTTGGAAACTTACTATAAACGTAGTAATTTTATTTACTAACGAAACTGTAAGTATTATCGCCTTTCTGTACTTTCTATGACCTTCAATGACCTTATGGTCGTTGAACTCGTTTTAAGCTCCTCTTTCATGATACAGAAAAAAAAAACGTACCGATCCATCTAAAAAAATGGAGTTGACCTTCAAATGTCAAGCGTCCGAAGTGGTTCGAAAAATTACGGAACATGCTGTGAATTTTCTGGATGATGTACGAAAAATTTATTTATAAGGAATAAAATGGCGACGTGTTAAAAAAAAAATTCATGAAGACGTGAAAACGCAAAAAAAAAAACACTTTTTCGCTAAAAAAAATCCTAGTTCCGTGAATTTTCAACATTTTTACCAAAAATTTGCAGGTAAAATACTTTTACCTGCAAGTAGCATATCTAAAGATACTCTTTAGATATGCTACTTTTGGGAAAAAAAAAATAGTTGCACAGTGCGCGTTCCAAAAAAAGGTATTTAGTCCGACATGTGAAGAGGGTAAATTTTATGGTCTGAGGATACTTCAAACTCTAGGTAAGATGGTTGAATGACAGTCCCATTCGAAGACGGGACCTATTATACAGGGTGGATCAATAACTATTAGCACCTTGGATATCTTCGAAACTATTAAGGTTAACAGAAATATTTGCTGAAATGAAATTGCACAGTACGAAAGGGGCCATCCGATAGCGACAATAGTTTTTTTGCAGGTGGAGGTACTTCGGACATTTGAAGGTCAACTCCATTTTTTTAAAATGGATCGGTATGTTTTTTTTTTCTGTACCACGAAAGAGGAGCTTAGAACGAGTTCAACGACCTGTAACATAAGGTCATTGAAGGTCATAGAAAGTACAGAAAGGCGATAATACTTACAGTTTCGGTAGTAAATAAAATTACTACGTTTATAGTCACTTGCAGGTCAACTAACTATAGAAACTTCCAAGTCAATCAATCGAAAAAAGAATCCAATGTTGCATTGATACTGATGGTCGTCATTTTGGAAACTTACTATAAACGTAGTAATTTTATTTACTAACGAAACTGTAAGTATTATCGCCTTTCTGTACTTTCTATGACCTTCAATGACCTTATGGTCGTTGAACTCCTTTTAAGCTCCTCTTTCATGA
>CAWVQM010000374.1:0-59322 GCA_963932345.1 Ophion ventricosus | reverse complement strand
GGACCAATCGCGGTGAGCCGGCCCAAACGATCGCCAAGCCTGGATTAACGGCCAAGAAGGTTTTGCTGTGTGTTTGATGGGATTGGAAGGGAATCATCCACTATGCGCTGCTCCCATCGGGCCAAACACTCAATTCGGACCTATACTGTCAACAACTGACCAGATTGAAGCAGGCGATCGACCAAAAGCGGCTAGAATTGGCCAACAGGAAGGGTGTTGTATTCCATCAAGACAACGCCAGGCCGCACACATTTTTAATGACGCGACAGAAGCTCCGAGAGCTTGGATGGGAGGTTCTATCGTACCCGCCGTATAGTCCCGACCTGGTACCAAGCGATTATCACCTTTTCAAGCATTTGCAAAATTTTTTTGATGGTACAAAACTGGCCTCAAGAGAAGCTTCTGAAAATGAGCTGGCCCAGTTTTTTACCCATAGGGACGAGGACTTCTTCAATCGCGGAGTTATGAAATTGCCTTCAAAATGGACAAAAGTTATTGAACAAAACGGCGCATATTTGATCTAAATCGGATAATCCTAACTATGTTAATTTCATCGTCGAAATAAAGCAAAAAAAAACGCTCAGAACTTTTTACTTTATCTAATATATATATATTAACGTATACCGACAAATTTATTTATAAATATGCATTGACTGGAAGCGCTGTTATTGTGGCCGGCGTCAAACATGTCCCTCGAGGGGTGATTTAATTACCGTAACTCGAGAAAAAAATGTCGAAAAAAAATTTGAAATGTTTCTATCGCGTTGAAAACAGAAAAATAATTTTTCTTCCTCTAAACCCCTTAATTATCTAAACCCCTTAGTTCTCGAGTTACGGTAATTAAATCATCTGACTTTTTACCGAAAATCGTTGAAAAAAAAATTTCGACAAAAATCTGAAAAAATTCTCGCGTACTCAACGAAAACCGATTCAACTTTTTACTATCTTGAGGTTTTCCTCGAATCCTTGTCGTTTTCGTGTTACACGTTATTTTCCAAATTGTCTCTTTTTTTCAAAAAATCAAAATATCTTTAGAAAAAAAATCATACGAAGCTTAAAAAAAAAAAATTGAAGCTTGAGCTTTCCCCTTTATGATTCCGGTCAAAGGAATGCATAAAAAAATGTTGTCTGTAAACGGGGTTTCTATTCAAAAAGGAACAACCAAAGGCAAAATATGGTCGTTTTCGAAAAAGAATACTAGTCGTAAAAAAAATAGTAAAAATTTTCAAAAAAAAAAACGAAATGTAGGTTAATATCTTCCCTTGAAAAATGCCGTTTATTAAATTCATTTATGTCAACTATCGGCGAACAGGGCATAAAAAAACCGTTCCGGAACTTTTTTGAATTTTTGTCCGGAAACTTTTCGCCGGTAGTGTATATATTTATTTAAAAAATTGCCAATCATACCTGAATATTTATATACTTTCGAATAAAACAAACTTGGATTAAATCGGACAAATAGTTTTTGTGATAATAATTCCCAAAATTCACCTATTTTTTCACCGTCTGCTCGGATGTGTCCCCTTAACCGTCAATTCGGCGATCAGTCACATAATCGAAATCCATCAATTTTTGTAAATATTTGTTCCCGATGAAATTTCGCTTAAACTCCGCGTGCGCGTAATCCGAGGACCGAGAAAACGCCCGCACGAGTCCCGAGCGAATATAAGAGCTGCATTTTGCAAGATTGAATTTGCAGCAGTAGAATTTCTATTGAGTTATTTCAACAACGAAAATACTAATATACGCTTAGAAAATCGAATTTTCCTGGCTTTCCTGCACTGTATTTGCTTGGCTGTTGCGAAGTCGGCGCGAACATCCTATCTCGCCGCTGAATCCTCATATGTCTTTCAACGAG
Organism: Ophion ventricosus; assembly: GCA_963932345.1. Taxonomy (NCBI): domain Eukaryota; kingdom Metazoa; phylum Arthropoda; class Insecta; order Hymenoptera; family Ichneumonidae; genus Ophion; species Ophion ventricosus. Next base: position 57,464 of record CAWVQM010000374.1, on the reverse strand, counting down.
ACACCCCAACGGGCGCACCAGATTCTTCAGAGGGAAGCACACAGAGTGGGGATCAAACCTCTCGGGACTTTGCGTACATTACTGGCCGTTTCTCTATATCTCTCTTCTCTTTTCCTGTTGCCTCTTTCTCACTCTTTTTCCCTCTTCGCCTCTTTCGTCTACCCTACCCTCCTGACCCTCTCGCACTCTCGTCTCGTCTCTTTTTCACACTATCTCTCTCGCTCCTCTCTCTCTCTCTCTCTCTCTCCCTCTCTCTCTCTCTCTCTCCTCTCTCTCTCTCTCTCTCTCTCTCTCTCTACTCTCTCTCTCTCTCTCCTACTCTCTCTCTCTCTCTCTCTCTCTCTCTCTCCCCTCTCCTCTCTCTCTCTCTCTCTCTCTCTCTCCTCTCTCTCTCTCTCTCTCTCTCTCCTCTCTCTCTCTCTCTCTCTCTCTCTCTCTCTCTCTCTCTCTCTCTCTCTCTCGCTCTCTCTCTCTCTCTCTTACTCGCCTCTTAATTTGTGTCTCGTATTTTCGCATCTCTAGAATTTCGACCGAAATAATCAACCCACGAGGCGAAACGAAGCGCGAATTTGTTCCTACGAAAGCAATCGTACGCTCCACGATTATCAATAAGTAAAAAAAAAAAATGTTTGGACTCCTTTACGTTGGACTAGGAAAATGTGGTGATGTACCGAAAGTATCGAACAACGAATAATGAGGCCGGTGAAAATTTTAGTAATTTTATTTCCAACCCAAATAAAATGACATACGAGTGAAGACTTTTTCCTTCTCGAACACTTGTACGGAGAGAGAGAGAAGTCAATCGAATGTCGATACCGCATCAATTAATGGAGACTGATATTTTGGGAAAAAAGTTTCGTGTGTTTGATTGAAGGGTGAATAAAGTAAGACCCTTCTGTTTCTCGGAATGTTAAGAGGTTACCACCACCTTGAGATTAAGCAAAAATCGATTTTTTTTACTGGATTCATTATTTAGATTGTTCGATAAATTTATATTGAAAGTACTATAAAAAAATATTTGATTTTAAGGCACTGATGCAGCACTTTTTTTTCTGTTGCATTTTTCTCGAAACTATTTTTTTTCAAACTGGTGGACAAAATATCTCGAGATCTATTCAACCGATTTTGATGAAATCTATACCCCATATTTTTTATAATATTATCTAGGATGTAGGCTAGGATTTTTTTTCAATTCGATTTCGCGTTCATTTTTTTAATTAATTTTTATAACAAAATTTTTTGGTAAAATCAGAGTATTTTTCAAACATATGTGATTTTTGTAAAAATAAAAAACAAATCCCTTTGCTACACTTTAGCTATTGCCTATCTTTACAAGAATTTTATTTTTTATTTGTCGGACGATGCTACGCCGAGAAAAAATATTCCCCATCCGCAAGGATTTTCAAAAGAGAGTCTTACTAGACGATTTATATTTCCGCGATTTTTCAATTTTTCAAAAAATTTGTCCATAAAACTATAATGTATTTGTGAAACATAAAAATTATTTCATATATTTAATAAGCGCTTCAAATGAAAACAAATATATATATATCTATTTTTCCGAGCGCCAAGGTTGTGTAACCCCTTAAGGTTATTCTTCTAGAAAAGGTTTGCTTCGACGTTGTCAAACGTCGAGCAATCCTCGTGAATTCCAATCTCTCAATCGTCTCGTTATTATTTTACGATAACGCTCTCCTCTATAGCCAGGAGTGACTTGGTCACTGTTCTCGGGGTCCATGAGATCGCTAACTACTAATGCTTCCGTCTCGTCCGCTAGCACGAAGGGCAGACACATGGTTGAAAATAACACCGTCAAAAATTGTCTTTTCTGCAGACTTTTGCGAAGTGATTCCAACGTTGGTGGTTCTGTTTTGCACCCCATTCTCGACATTGTACTCGCAAGTGTATTCAAGTATTCGTTGATGAGTTCGTCATAATGGTGATCCGTAACATCGTCGTTCGCACTAGTGGTTAGGAAATATATTAAATCGATGGCCGGCGAGGTCCAGACGGACAGTTGAAAATCAACCTGGAGAAAAATCCAGCGTACACTTTAATCGTGATGCAAACTTTGGATAGAATATCATAAATTTGATATTAAAATTAATGACAAGCGTGATTAATATCACGTCAAGGGCTTGTCAGGCTACGCATCAAACTAGAGTCCCGTAACTTTTTAGATACCCACATATAATTGTAATATTGAAGTGAAACATAATTACCGTCCAAAAGTTTGCGAATTAATTCGTTGTTTACGAAACAACGGTATTTTACCAAAAATGATAATTATCAATATTTTACGTGTGAAATTTTGTGAGCAGTGTCGAAATAGGCAGACCGGGCCTTGCCAATTGTTTCAAGTGTTTCTAGTTTTTCTACCGAAAGTAATTATTTTACAGCAAGCGCAATAATTTTACTTGTAAGTAGTCAATGGATCAAGATTTCCTAATTTTTTCAGATCTTAATACCAAAGAGTTACAAGAATGAAGGCTCGGGCAGGACACTATGCTGTGACAGTCAGTTGGACATGACGGAATTGTAATCGTTCCCAGGGGCTACGGAAACCCAGAAATGGATTCACCACACAATCGTTGTAATTACTTGACAATTTAGTAAACGATATTCTAGCCTCGAGTGTGCAATAATAATAATCCTACAAATAATCGCATCAGTCACGTAATGAAAATAACTCATGATTATAATAACAATCATTATTCTTTATAGTTAAGGTATTCCTTTCACGCGAATATTCAACAATTAACTAATTTTCGTTTACAATCGAATCAAAATACATACCATTATGCAGGAGAAAATTTTAAGCAAGTTACCGTAATTTTAACAAAAAGTTACGACTTCAAAGTCATAACTTTTTGTTAAAATGCACTTTATGGAGATGGCATGCCGGCTCTTTTCTATCTAATCTATACATATCGAGGTGTGTAAATTAAGTAACGAGACTGGCAACGTAGTGTTTGATCTGGCAACATTTAGGACGCGGGACTTGGAGGGGCGGCAGGTGACCATGTGATACGCCTTCAGTACGAGTTCGAACTCGCTAGAGTCATTTGGTTGTCCGTAGCGATTTTTTTTTCGTGAAACAGTTTTTTTCTAGTGCGCTCTAAAAATGAGTGACATCAATTTTGGGCAACGGTGTGCTATCAAATTTCGCTTGACACTTGGGCACAGTGCAACGGAAACTTTTACAAATCTTCAGCAGGCCTATGGAGACAGTGTTTTGTCAAGAGCCCAGGTTTTTCAGAAGAAAAGAGAAGAGGTTTAAGGCATTTTCAGAAGAAAGAGAATCGATTGAAGATGAACCACGCAGCGGAAGGCCTTCATCTTCAAGAAACGATTAAAATGTCGACAGATTCCGGGATCTTGTGCGTTCAGATCGACGGTTGACAGTCAAAATGACCGGGGGAAGTGTTGAATTTGACTCACACCACCGTTCACCAAATTTTGACCAATAAATTGGCGATGAGAAAAATTGATGTCACACAGCAATTTCAATAAACGAGCTTTTGACCAGTAAAAACATTCCTGTGACTTCTCAGCCTCCTAACTCGCCTGACTCGAGTCCTTGTGACTTTTCCCCTTTTCCGAGATTGAAAAATTACCTCAAGGAACGTTACTTTGGGACACTCGAAAACATTGCAACGGCTGTAACCGACCAGCTGAAGGCTATTCCAGTATCCAAATTCCAGCATTGCTATGAGGATTGGAAAAACCATCTCCAGCGCTGTGTGGCTTCCCAAGGAAGTTATTTTGCGAGAGACAATATTCAATTGTAATTTTATACGAATAAAAAAATTGAAAAAAATCACTCTCATTACTTAATTTACACAGCTCGTATAAATGAGTTCCGTGACTGACCGATTGACTGACATATAGACAACGCCCAGACTAAACCGAAAGCTGGTCATTTGTATGCCAAATAACTCTAGAAGTCTGATATAAACTGCGCTGAGCATGTAGAAAATTCCGAAGATTCCATAACGGCAATAAAAATAAGGAATCACCGAATGTTTAAAGAAAATATTAATGATAACACTTAGAGAAATGTGACTAGTAGAATCATTTTCATAACTTTATGGAATGGAAATTTTTCATTCCAGTTTATCGTGTGGTATAATAATTTATTATAATTTATTTTTATTAAGCGCCACTGTAATCCACTAATGATTCAAAAGGGCCCTGCTTATGCGCCCGCAAAATACGGCCCTCCGTGGAAGTAATACCTTAAAAGATCGAGGGTAACCCGAGCAGAAATTTGTTCAGGGTGAAATCCGGACCGGATCAGGCTGCCACAATAGCAAATCCGGGCCGGATCAGGCAAATTTAGTCCGGCCCTGATCAGGGATGTAACGCTTTTGCAAATTCAGGTCCGGATCAGGCACCTTATCAGGCTCTGATCAGGCGCTTTGTCAGGCCCGGATCAGGCATCTTACCAGGCTCGGATTAGGCACTATATCTGGCTCGGATCAAGCAACTTATCTGGCCCGGATCAGGTGCCTCATCCAGCCTGAGACATGCGTGTCATCTGGCTCAATCATTTGATTAATTTTTTGTTTAAAAATAGATCAACATTTATTAAATTATTATCGCAGTTACACGTTATCAAGTTTACCAACGTTATTAAAAATATGAAACATATGAAAACATTTTTTTTAAGTTTAAGTTTTTATTTTACTTGACTTGATCGTTTAGTTTTAGTTCCGGTTTTGGCGATGACCGTCCCAATCTTTCCGGCCCAATCTGTCCGGCGCAAATCATGCGTGCCTGATCAGGGCGCCTTATTGATACCTGATAAGGCTTCTATCCGTGCGCAAATCAGGCGTGCCTGATCAGGGCGCCTTATTGATCCCTGCTCAGGCCCCTGTCTGGCTCAAATCAGGCGTACCTGATCAGGGCGCCTTATTGATCCCTGATCCGGCCCTGATGGATCCTCAGGCAGCCTGATTAGATTTCTCCTCGGGAATTACTCCCGGATTTAGTACCCTTTAGTTTTTCGAATATCTCATCAACCGCTAATAACTTCATCGTTTCCCTGTGCGCCTGTTTCGGTAAACTTACAAAAATTTGATCGACGACTTTGCCCTCGTCGTTGTATCGGAACAGCAGATTGTTGACCCAGCAATCGCCATGAATAATTACGTTGAAGTCATCTTCCCGCGCTCTAGTAAACTCGACAGCTTTCTCGTAACAAACTTCCGAAATTTTGTACAATTTTTCGGAATAACTGCAGCAATGAAATAATCGTGACAGAATTGCACTATCGCGAGCTCCAGATTCAATAATCGTTGATGAGCTTTTTGAAAAAATGACTGATACCACCGCGTTATCGTTAGCGAAGTAAAAACAAACGATATTAAAAAAAAAAAAATCAACACCTACCTAGGATCGAGATCCGTCCACTTGGCTGATTCAATGGCAAGGCTTACCACTCCACCTTTGATTAGCGCCTTCATTTGTTCAGAGTTACCCTTCTCATAGATACTCTTCGCATACCGTTCAGTCACATTCGGATTCTGAGAAAATTTGCAACATCTAAAATACGCAAGGATACAAAGTATGACAGTTTTAATTAGCGAGTTTTAGGACATGGATGACACACAGAGAGAAAAGTCGATGGTATTTATAACAAACGCCCATGGTGAAAGAGTAATTAGTACACGGAGAGAATTAAATGTTAAAAATTACCGTGCAGTAACGGTAACCAGATGACAACCCTGAAACTTCGCTTATTATTACTGAGTAAAACACAGATTTTCACGAAAATAAAATAAAATTTCTTCTTCAGATAGAAAATTTTACCAGATTTTCTAGTCAATTTTCATGTGTAACAAAATACGCAGAACGTAAATTTAAAAAATATATAATATCAGCGAAATTTTACTGTGCATTTTATTATTTTATGCCTTTCCAAAATGTCTATAAAAAAGTATCGTCTTTATAACAGTTATTTTAAGATTTATTATAAAATTTAATGAGTGTTATAGGAAAATGTATTGTGCTCTCGATAAAAATTATCGTGCGCGCTACCCTTCTTGTATAGTAAAATTTTAGCTACGTATTTGAAATTTTCTGTAACGTGAGTTAAAAAAAAACTTGTCGCATACGAATTATTATGCTTTTCTCACTTGTCACCACATTGAAATATATCACGGTAATTTTTACCGTGAAATTCACGACAAAAATTACTTTTTAATTCTCTCCGTGTAAAATCAGTAAAAATAAAAATAAAAACATTTAAAAGAGGAATTAGTAAAATAAAATAAAAAAGCATTGACAACGCAATCGTATGTTTAACACAAATATCAGCGAAATGTATATCTGAGCATACGATTTGACCTGTTTGACTATCTATGATCCCCGAAATAATTCTTAACTATTGTAAAAGGCTCGTAAATATAGATATGATCCAGTGCTATCACAAAATCGGCTTACAAATACTAATGTTGTAGAGGAGCGTGGGGTAGAATGTATCACGGGGCACTGTGAGCTAGATGCGACTTCTCGGAGGTTGGTAGCTCGTAAATTCCGAGTTTTTTTGTATTGGAGCGCGATTTATATTTGATTTCGTCAGGCCTAAAACAAACTCGATAGCAGCTCACAAAAAATTATTTAAAATTAAAAATTGATTTGAGGCTTGGAAAAAAAATATTTCGCTCGACGGAAAAACGTAAAATATAACGTAACTTTCTGGTAGCTGCTCGGGTATTCGGTCCTAATCGATAGTTTCATTATTCATGATGAGCTCAGTGACTTGTGTTTTTCCATTCGTAGTTTAATTGATAGTTATTTTCATCAATAATCAAATATTTAACTAGTGGGGTACAATGTATCGCTGAGATGTGGGGCACAATGTCCCGACTCCCATTGAGGAAACAAAGAAGTGACGACGCTCCGAAGAAGCGCAATGTGTCACGGGCCGCTGTCAACGACGTGCGATTTCTCGGAGGTTTGTAGCTCGCAAATTCAGAATTCTTTTGTGTTGGACCGTGATTCATCTATTATCTATGTTATCTATGTTAGAAAAACATAAGAGTTTTAACCGCCTCATTGTACCCTACGTTTCGCAGTAGTTAACACACTGTACCCACCTATGGGATACATTGTAACCCACCCATGTGGTACAATGAGCCAAGCCGCAAATTTTTTTCGATCCCATTATTTTGGTATTTTTAATCTTTTTGCAAAAATTATGAGAGCTTCATTGTACGCTCAATGGTCTATAAAATCGGTTATGACCTTTTTTTTCTAATCAAACTACCTTGATGAGAGTAAAAATTTGTTGGAAAGAAAGTGGCACACTGTACCCTACCCTCCCCTACTGTAAGATGGCATTATTGCGCCCTCAGGTAAATATAAAATATGGTAAAAGTATGGTTGAAAATACCATACATTTCTTTCGGTGTAGCACTATCTTAAGGAGTTTCGGGACAATTGGTGAAGTGCTACCATTTGATTCGAATTTATACAGTAAATTCTTTCTCATATACTGAATGCACCTTCCAAATTTTAAATGCGATCGTCTTCACCGTTCCTATAAAATTTACAATTAAAAAAGTTCTTATAAAATTTACAATTAAAAAAATAGAAATAGTGTGCAAAAAATGTTTAAAATGTTATGAAAAACTGTCAAATCACTCAATACATTATGAAAAAGTCGTAATCAGTGCCACAATGTTAAATGCTCTATGTTAAAAAGTGTTTCTTCAATTATACATTTTATAGAAACGGTGCAGACGATCGATTAAAAATTTTAAGGGTACATTCATTATATGACAAAGAATTTACTGTATACATTTGAATCAAATGGTAGCATTTCGTTAAGTGTGATTACCCTGCATGATAGTTTTCATTATCGACACTGACAAGTCAACAGTAAAAAGATACGACTACATGATAGTTTCTATTTATGATCTCGAGGAAACGGAATAGAATGGAGGACACGTACAGTACGCTCGCGACGCAATACGTGACGCACGTTCCAGCCTTGCTATTCTTCAATGATATAACTTTTCTCTCGAATGTCATGATTGCTGCAGTAATAGAGGCTTCGTTATCAATTAAATCGGACATTATCACGAGATCTTCTTACAGTCTCACGGTCATTTATCAAGTCATCTTCCATCTTCCTCGCACACATCAACAGTTTTCTTTCTTACTTATGAGTCATCAATTTCTGGATTCGATATTTCGTAAGGGCTTTACACCTGAATAGAGTGGCAAAAGAGGGAGAGACCATATTTTGAGGTTTTTTTTCGGGGAATAGTCGCTTTGTTTGAAAACTTTTTTCTGGTTAAAAGAGTAGGTATTCTTGTATGTATGTGAATTGTTTTATCCAAATTTATCAACGATAAATATCGTTAAGCGCGTTTTTTTCGGAACATGGTTTTCGAAACCAGTGCTCACGATCTCTCGAGAACTGATCGATAGATCTTCTTCACATTTGGATATTCTTGGATGTTTTATTGTTCCGTTATCTACGATCAGACTGTTCTTAAGGCAGTAGTCTGCTTTACAGGCTTCAAAAAATCGATTTTTCGTTTTTGTCTTAAATCTATTCCAAAACTATCCAAGAATATGTGTTCAAAATTTTAGAGGCCAATTCGACATATTTTCGAAGCTAGATCAGTTTTAGTGGCCGAGCGTCGAGCAGGTGCGAATGCTCGGGCAGACTTTACAGCCCGTTTTCTCGAGTTTTCATTTTCACAAGTTTTGGAAAACGGTGCCGGCGATAGTAAAAACAATATATGTCCGATCGAAAAAAACCAAAGTGATCTAGCTTCAGTATTGAATTATCTTCTATTTGAACTAAAAAAGTTGGACAAAAGTACTATTTAAATTACTTGTTTTGCAACTTAAAGTGAATTTTTTTTCTTCAAAAAAGTGAATTTTTTTTTCAAACTTCGAAAAAATTTGGAATTTCGTCATTTCTTCGGTATTTTTTTAGTTCATATAGAAAAGGAACTTATAAAAACTAAAAAAAAATTTGGTTCCACTGTTTCAGATGCATCGCACGACCTCCATCACCGGCACCGATTTACGAGTGCACACTCCAGGCGCCCCAGAAAAATCGTTACAACTTTGGCAAATTTCAATAATTTGTAATAATAAAAATTGTTTTTTAAAGCTTGAATATAATATACTATCGTCTCAAAATTTCGTTTACCGCAATCATTTCCTTCCCTTTCAAAAAAATTGTTGAAAAAACGCTTTTTTTTCGGCTCCTAAAGCAGACTACTGCCTTAAAGAATTCATACAAATGTTTCAAATATGAATCGTAAACTTTACAAAATAGGACAGGAATTTTCCTCGAATTTTTAAAAGACGCTATTTTGCGAATTTTTATGTTTTTTGCTCTCAGCTAACTCCGTGATATATTACTCATTAGGAATTTAATGTCCATTTTTGCTTCAAATGGCTTGCCAATCCAATACGGTGAACACCGGAAAGAGCATTTCTAAAAACGGGGCTTACGCTGACGCCAATTAACGATATTTATTTTTGATAAATATCAATTTTAAAAAATCACATATATATGAGAATGCATGCTATTTTCAACAGGAGAAATAAAAATCAAATAGAGAAATTATTTCCAGAGCGAAAAAATCTTCAAATATGGTTTCTCTTTTGCCCATCTAGTCAGGTGTAAGCCCTTAATATGGACGAAGAATGTACCTTTTCACGAACGGCTACGGAGCTTGCATGGAATTTGGCCAACCGTTGAATGACCAGCCTGCAGTGCTGAAGATCAAGGCCGATTTGTCGATCGGCCATACGAAAACCCAAGGATCCGAGATCTTCCAGCGCGAGAAAGGAAGGGTCTCCGATTTTTGCGCAATAAACGCGAGCACAAAAACGTACGTCCTTCTCGTTTAGGGCTTCCGTCATCTCGATCAGAGTGTTTGCCATCATTTTAATTTCCGTATCGAAGACACCGCAGACAGCGCTCTATTTTGTTTTGGATCGAGATATAAATTGCATAATTTTTTTTTCAGGCAAATGTGATGATCAAATGCTTTGTTTCTAGAATTTGTTAATCAGCCGAAAACATCCGTCTGTTTGGTGCATACAAGTATTTGAATGAGAGTATCTATAAAATTTCTTACCAGGTCACCAACGAAAGTTTCCTTATTGAGTTCAACTTTGAAAATAAACGATTTATGCTCGGTTAGCTCCCTGCCTGACAGATCCCGTGTAAATTTCACACTTATTCGTATAATATCGCTCATGTAATTATCGCCGTTTGCCGTCGCCGCCTTTCCACTCACGCTCTTCACTCTTATTGACTGGTCGCTTTCCGACTTTTTCAACATGTTTTCCAAAAATTCGTGGTCCAACCAGGGCACCGGCACTTGACACGAAACGTTCGAATTCATGACTTATCGGGACGAGAAACTTTCCAGTACTGATGTTCGCAGAATAAAAGGCTTGTCTACTTCGTCGTCTTCTTCTTGGACGACACGATAGATCACTACAGATTAGCTACCGGAATCATCAACGGCTCGACCACGGGTGATAGTAGACGATTGAATAACGAGGAGTGAACTCTCGAGACTTATCAACCAAGAGATGCCAGGATTTTTACTAGATTTACGTAACGCAGGACCGTTTGTTTACGCTGACTGATGTACGATATTTTTTTCATTATCTACGATTAAGGAGTCCCAAACGTTTCATCTCCAGAAAAAAAAACAATATTTACGTATGCAAAGTTTTAGATAGAGTCGACGACTAGAACCAATTGTTGATCTTAGGATTTTTAACACAGGGCTTATGAAAAAGTCACCCTCTAAAGTCTTGTATCAAGTGATATCTTTGCAATCACGCAGCAGATATTTACCAATAACTACAGTAACGTTGATTAGGTCATGAGGATTCGAAATACAATTAAAAAGTTTTCGATTAACGACTTACGTAAAAAGATATTTAATGTTAAAATCAAGTATATCAAGTATTGGGTGAAGTAAAATCAAGATATCAAGTATTGGGTGGAGTAAAACGTTCTGAGCGTTTTCCGCTAGATGACTTTAGTGAGCCATATCTCACGATGTATACATCGCATCGGATCATACTATACGGCGATTTAAAGGTGACATTACGCTTCAAAAAAAGTTCTTTGACAGTTTTGTGTTTGGTGAAATCAGTTGTGTGTTACAGCGTTCCAAAATAGAGGTAAAAAAAAAGAGAAAATTCGATACATTCTTCAGTACCACTACGACCAAGGTGAAAAGGCGGAGCAGGCGGCCAAAAAAATGTCTGCTGTTTATGGACCCAATACAGTATCGAATGCAACAGCAAAGCGGTGGTTCCAACGATTCCGTTCTGGTAGTATGGACGTCGATGATGAGGAACGCTCTGGTAGGCCAATCGTCGAAAATGTCGATAAAATCATGGAAATCGTCGAGTCGGGCCGGCATGTGAGCACTTATTCCATTGCCCAGGAACTGAAGAGTATCCAAAAAAACCGTTTGGAACCATTTGCATAAGGCTGGTCTCAAGAAGAAGCTCGATGTATGGGTGCCACACGAATTGGCGCAAAAGAACCTTTTGGACCGAATTGATGCCTGCGATTCTTTGCTAAAACGTAACGAAATCGACCCATTTTTTAAGCGGATGGTGACTGGCGATGAAAAATGGGTCACATACGAGAACAACAGCCGAAAAAGAACGTGGTTCAATCGCGGTGAGCCGGCCCAAACGATCACCAAGCCCGGATTAACGGCTAAGAAGGTTTTGCTGTGTGTTTGGTGGCGTTGGAAGGGAATCATTCACTATGAGCTGCACCCATCGGGTCAAACACTCAATTCGGACCTCTACTGTCAACAACTGACCAGATCGAAGCAGGCGATCGACCAGAAGCGGCCAGAATTGGCCAATAGGAAGGGTGTTGTGTTCCATCAAAACAACGCCAGGCCGCACACATCTTTAACGACGCGCCAGAAGCTCCGAGAGCTTGGATGGGAGGTTCTATCGCACCCGCTGTATAGTCCAGACCTGGCTCCGAGCGATTATCACCTTTTCAAGCATTTGCAAAATTTTCTTGATGGTACAAAACTGGCCTCAAGAGAGGCTTGTGAAAATGAGCTGGTCAAGTTTTTTACCAATAAGGATGAGGACTTCTTCAATCGCGGAATTATTAAATTGCCTTCAAAATGGACAAAAGTTATCGAACAAAACGGCGCATATATGGTCTAAATCGGATAATCCTAACTATGTTAATTTCATCGCCGAAATGAAGCGAAAAAACGCTCAGGACTTTTTACTTCATCTAATATTTTGTATAACGCAGAAGCGCAAGCGCGAGAATTAAAGGAAAGTTGCCGTCGAGAAGCATGAAAAATACATGAACATCAGGATTTTTTTTTTCATATAAAATAAATACTTTTGGAAATGGATTTTAACGTATTTTATTCTTCTATCAATGGAGAGTAAATTCTCCATTTGTTTTGATCTGCGCGGGGCGCTCTGCAGCCTTGCCAGTTCTTCTTCAACAATAACGGGTCAAACATTGAAAGGCCTTATCGTTATTTCTGAAAAACTCCTGGATAACAAAATAGCATCCGTTTGAAAAAAAAAACACCCAATTTTTTCGCCTGGTTTTTTTTTGCTTCAACGAAAGGAAAAAAACATTTCTAAGTCATTTTTTGACAAAAATTTCTTCCGGATGGCCCCGAAAATTGAATGTCCTTTCAATTGCGCAGAGATTCATGTGAGTCGGTTGATTCGTTGAAGCTGTAGAGCGCCCCGTACGCTAAAAGACGCTGTTTCCAGAAAAACTCATTTAACGTTTGACGTTTAGGCTGTAAATTTTAAAATACTTTAAATATGAAAATATCCTTTTATCTGCGTGTTCTAAACACTTTAGGGATGCAAATTATGTAAAAAAAAATCAAGTTTCTTACCGTCATGATCGGTAACCTGCCCTTAAACCATCAAATACCTAACATTCACTGAACTTGTGATTGACGTATAGGTAGAACAGTTGGATTCATCGTAATAAAATAAAAAATTTAATCGATTAATAAAACCAAACATTTATTTCACAACAAAAATTAAAAATTAATTTATAGTACAGAGTTGTCATCTTTAAAATATTCTGTAAAATCTAAATAAAAAAAAAACATAAATTGTGTACACAATAACAAGTTTACATCACGCGACGACCCACGATTAGCTCGGTGTCATGAGTACGGCAAAGAAATAGGAGGAGAGAGCGCGATGGAGAATTGCGACCTTGTCGTACTTCTCTATGCAGTACGGTAACGTAAAATTTATTTATCGATGTACAGCTGATAAGTTTTGTATAAAATTACCAATAATTCGTTTACAATCAAGCTGTATTATGTCAAACGTGTGTATTACTTTGAAAAAAAAGAGCCCAGCTTACGCGCCCACGCAACCCAGCCCTTCGTGCCGGAGCCTCCTTCATTAAGCGTCATTGTAAAATTGCGTCGTTACATTTTCATTTTGTAAACGTCCCGAGTAGAAATATTGTAAGGCTGGCCTGATATTTGATCCGGGCCTGATCAAGTTGTAGTACGGAGGCCTTATTTAAGGCATGCCTTAATTTGCCTGATCCGGCTGGTGTCTTGCGATAGTCAGGCAATTGGATGTACGTTCTCCTCCAGTTGCCTGATCCGGCTAGATTCAGGCGCTAGTCAAGCAACCGGACTTACGGCTTACTTCAATTTGCCTGATTCGGCTAGCTTCAGGCGATCGTCAAGCAGTCGGGCAGCGTAGGCTACCGAACAATGATAAATTAACTGCGTAGTTTAGTCCAGTGAATGTGATGCCATCGGTGCATATTCAATCAAATCTCTAAGAGAAAGTGTTATTTATTTTCTACATGCATCTACGTGAAAAATGTATTTGATAAATAAAAATTGATATTCAGTTTAAAAAATAAACTATTAGCGTTCATTTTAATTTCGTGTCTTTTTCTGTTTTAAATATGCGTGGTATTTTTTATTTCAGGAATAATTAGGACATCCTAAACAGGGCTCCATTACATCATACTGACTAGGCCATGATTTTTCATTTTGATCAAGCCTTACTACATCAAGCCTCTGATCAGGCCTTGATTTTGTACCCTGATCAGGCCTTGATTTTTTACCCTGATCAGGCCGAAATCCGGGAAAGTGTCACAAAAATGATCAGGGCTTGATCAAGAATCCTGATCAAGGCCGGAAAAAGAAATCAGGATGCCTGATCAGGCCTTTATTGTAGCCGGAGCAAGATTTCTACTCGGGGTGTCGCAACGTGAGATCGGCTTGGAAAGTTATCATTTTCCAAAATAATCTATGCTGTCAGCTTCACTGAAGCGAAAGTTCTGAAAACAAAAAGCTTTAGTTCTTTTCTCGCCGACTACAGTCAGAAACAATTTTCAAAATTCTTAGATATCTTAGCCGCACATTCTAAGCTTGCCAGTTTAGTCTCAGCTTGAAAAACGAGTGTGTAGACACTACATTTTTATTGTATCAGTGTTAAGTGGGATATACAAGTGTAATGTTCGGGATGAGGCCAGATCACTTTAATAATACGATACGTGTGGCCTCGAGATACTACGCCGCGCCTTCCTGCATAATTCAATTGAGTTACTGCAAAAATAACGCTTACGTAAATCCTTTAATAATCGAATCGCTCGTAGCTTTCTATCAGTACGACGTTACGTTTAATCGTGGTTCTTTCGGTATTTGAGGCTTTTCGGCATTCACAAACTCAATGGCGTACGAAAGTACAAGGTAAATTTTCCGGCAGAACAAATAGATGGAAGATGGGTAATTAAATAACTAATACATGTATAAATTGATATAGAACGCAATAAGTCCATTGTTGGATGTATAACAATGAAAGGTAGCGGAGACCAAATAAGAATTCGACGACCGCGTGTTGTCATGCGCAATTGTAGAGACAAATAAAGACATAGCGATAATTCTTCAATATTACACGTGATGTTGGTGGGTTCGTTTTTCCTTTTTAACTGAAATAACTGGCGGATATTTGGGGTGAATTTGTGAAAATTTGACGACAGGTTGGACCACTGGCAAGAACCAGTTGAGGGCTTGCATACACCTGAGACGGCTAAAAGTAAGGTATGTTTATATAAAACTGAATTTTATTGAACAACCATGATATACATGTTAAAGTATGACATTTTATCTACATTGTGTGAAAATTTGGTTAAAAAATTTCAAACGGTAAAAAAGTTACAGTCGTTTTCCTGGGACGTGTTTTTGTTGACAGCGTATGCGGTACCAGACGTGCCTCTGCCATTTTTTGTCTAAACAAAATATTTCTTTCTCAAAGTAGATAGACAAAACTAGTACTTATCGAGTCGGAATTTGAAATTTTTTTTTTTTTTCGTGTCATGGCAGTCACTGTAATAAAACAGGCGATTTTTCGCCTCAAAATTGTTCAGTACTTATGATGAAAAAAAAAACTATCCAGGTATCGAAAAAACAGCTCGATGAGTACTAGATTATTGTGTGAAGCATAACTGTGCAAAACTTAATCCCGATCGGTCCAGTAGTTGCGGAGATATTTCTGATACCGATTTTGAAAAGACTGTTTCGAGTAAAATGCGTTTAAAGTTTTGGGTACACTTTACACTGAAATAACTGATTTATTTTAAACTTACATGAAATCGTCGATTCCTGGGCCGTATGACGGATCTTCCTTAGATGTTGACGCTTCCATTAGATCTTTTTTTGCCGTGTCAACCTCATTTACAGTCGAGCTCATAGTCAAACCGATGACAAAGGCCGCGTCTACCTGCGCCACAACCGTTAGTAGTTGCTCACCCGGTCAGTTACAAAACGCTATAACTTCATTATTACTGCGAATTTCCTTATGAAATTTTCAGGGTAGACACTCAAAGGATAGTACTTTCGAATGAGCACCTTTTTGAAAAATCGATCTTTTTGACCTACCCAGGTGTGTGTAAGCCCTTAAATACTGTTGCCTGCGTAGTTTGAGGATTGTATGTGGGGAAACTTTTAGAAATGTACAGTTCGAAATTATTTAAACCACTTTCGACCCAAAGCTTCGACCCCGCGGCCAAGCGACTCATTAAAACTAAACTTCAAGAAAATGGGATAATATACTAAATTTAAAAAACCGGTGCAATGGTCTAGTGGTTAGCGTGCTTGCCACTAAACCTGCGGACCCGGGAGGTCCCGGGTTCGAATCCCAGTCGCGTACATTTCGTCGTGAAATGTTTTTCTTCGGCATTTCGCGGCGAAATAAGACTAGTTCCACGACTGGGGGGCGAACTTGATGACCGGCTGTATTGGTATAGGTTTTCCGCAGTTTCCCTATACCCATGACAGAAATGTCATGATGAATAGGATACAGAGGGGGAAGTCGGCTGCGGCCGCAAGGTGGGGGATGGAAGGTAGACGGGGGAATTGTGGAGGGGAGGTGGGAATTGTGGAATCAGGAAGATATAGAAGGGCGAACTGGAATGGGTGACAGACCGAAGTTGAGATAGGGGCTCGTAAAAAAGGGTAAGACCCTGTACGACTGGAACAAACAAAAATACTAAATTTAAAAACAAGTGTCGCGAGGTGGTCATGAGTACTAACTCGAATACCAATTAATTAAACGGAATAAAAGAAATGGAAAAAAAAAATTAAAAATCTACATTACTAATACGACGTACCAGTATGCCGTACCGGTATTGTACCAGTACCGCACGCACTTACGTGGTAGGCAGAGGGGTACAAAAGCAGTACGTGGCTATCTGGATACTTCTATACTCTAAATGATCATCATTCCTCGGTAATTTCCCGTTCTTTTTTATTGACGGTAGGTCCCGTTCTGTTTTATTGACGTATCATTAATTCGTTAAAAAAAAGACCACAAAATATGTATTCACAAATCAGCGTATTGTAAACCCAAACAAAATCGATGGGAAAAAAGAACATTTCATTGGTAAAATGTCAGTAGATTTTCGATTCGTCTCCGCGTAATGTCGATTCTAAGTTAAAAAGTCTGCTAAAGCCCATCTTGGTGAGGCGCGGCGTGTCGTTGTCGTGACAGTCGTTTTTTTTTTTTATTACTTGGCGTCGAGACGCTGCCGCGTCTCTTGATACTACTGCTCACAGTTTCTTTGCAGCGCGTTACCTGCCATGGAATACAAGAATCAAACATTTGTCTCCTCTTTCTTACGCCAATGTTCGCGCTGACTTTGTCAAATGTCGAGCAATCCTTGTGAATCCCAATCTCTCAAACGCTTCGTTATTCTCTGACGAAAACGCTTTCCTTTGTAGCCAGGAGTGACTCGGCCACTGTTCTCGGGGTCCATGATCTCGCTAAGTATCGTAACTTCCGTTTCGTCTACGAGCACGAAGGGCAGAGTCAAAGATGAAAATACCACTTCCAATATACGTCGTTCCTGCAAACTTTTGCGCAATGATTCCAACGTTGGTGATTTTGTTCTGCACCCGATTCTCGACATGGTGCTCGTAAGAGTCTTCAAGTATTCGTCAAGAAGTTCGTCATAATGGTGCCCCGTAACGTCATCGCTCGCACTCGTCGTTAAAAAATATATTAAATCGACGGCCGGCGAGCCACGGGCGGACTGTTGAAAATCAACCTGTGCAACAAAAAAAAAATAATAATCCTACAAATAAACACATCGGTCACGCAATAAAAATAATTTATGATTTTAGTTACAATAGTTTGAGGAGGTTGCTCAGCTATCGCGTAATGGTAAGAATTTGCCGAAATTCGTCTACATTATTGTTGAGCAACAGATTATTGAAGTTAGGTCGTTATATTTAATATTTTTCGCATAAAAAATTGATGAAAGATCGAACTTTTTTTGGCTCAAGAAAGTAGAAAACTGACTTAACCAACGATCGTGCTGTCTTTCACTTTGGATTTGTCCTTTCCATCTTTTCATTTTCAGCGAACACAAAAACTGAATTCGCGAAGAACGTTTGACAGCTGAGCGCTCACGATGTGGTCTTCGTATTTGAGCTCAGTGCTATCAGCTACTGAGAACTAAATTGCGCGTTTGCCACATTTAAACTTCGTTGATAATCCATTCACGATGCGAATGAACAAAAAAATGATTAATAACATTTTTTAACAGTCAATTATATGAATTCCGCGCGCATATTTAAAATTTGTTTATTTTACGTAATCGAAAATTTGATTGTTCAGAGTTGGCAGCCGTTACAGACGCCTGTGTTTGATTATATGCGTCCCCCCCCCCTTTGCCGCCTGCGCTGCAAATAGCCTGACCAACCTTCCTAACCTTTCCCTATGGGCCTGACATCACGAACTTACGAAAATTTGATCGACAACTTCGCCCTTGTCATTGTATCGGAAGAGCATGTTGTTGACCCAACAATCAGAATGATTAATCACGTTGAATTCACCCTCCCGCACTGTGGCACACTCGATAGTCTTGTCGAAGCAAACTTCCGCCAATTTGTACAATTTTTCGGAATAACTGCAGCAGCGGAACAATCATCACGTTATTATTACAGTGACACGAGCTCGGCCCGCGATAATCGTTGGTGGAATTTTTCAAAAACGGCTTGAACTACCGCGGTAACATTATTGCGAAAAAAAAACGAAAGAAATTAGCCGATTATTGAGACCTACCTAGGGTCGAGTTCCTCCCATTTGGCCGATTCAATGGCAAGGCTCACCATTCCACCTCTAACAATCGTCCTTACTTTTTCGGGACCGCAACCACTATAGACGCCCTTCAAATATCGTTCAGCTATTTCCGGATTCTGTGAAGTTTGAAAAGTAGAAGAGACGCAATGATACGAAGTACGACAGTTTTTGTTAGCGAGTTTGAGGTGCCGGCTCAAAACTCATTGATTAACCTGCATGATAGTTTTCGTAACGAAAGACTACCAATCTAGAAACCGGAAAAAAGAATTTCACTAATTTTTTTATGGATACCTAGTTGATAGAATGAAAATTCCGTCTAGTAGACTTTATTCTGTATTTCTTCAAGTATCTTTACAAATTTGTTCAAGTGGTTTTATAAGAAAAATAGTGAAGCTGAAGCTGGATGAAACGAGTCACCTTTGTCCGATAGTGTCCTGCGGCCACTATCATCGCCAATTATTCTTTACCGTTTACCGTTTGACGACATTGTCAAAGTTCATCTCTTTCCGGGCTCTGGTTGTCGCTCTTAAGTTTTAATTTAATAAGTAAACTGGAATGAAGTTTTTTTCTTCATAAATGTGATAAATTTCAACACTTTTACATTGTCTTCGACAAATCAATGTTATGAAAAATCTTCTGCTAGTCACATTTTAGTGAGTTTTATCATTAATATTTTCTTTAAAGATTCGGTGACCCCCTGTTTTTATTGTCGTCACAGAATCTTCAGAATGTTTTGCATGCTTGGCACAGTTTATATCAGACATCTAGAGTAATTTGGTATATAAATTATTAGAGAGAAGTGTGATTTTGATGTCGAAACTCCTTAAGGACCCTCCCGAGCAGAAATCTAATCAGGCTGCCTGAGGATCCATCAGGGCCGGATCAGGGATCAATAAGGCGCCCTGATCAGGCACGCATGATTTGCGCCGGACAGGGGCCTGAGCAGGGATCAATGAGGCGCCCTGATCAGGCAGGCCTGATTTGTGCCAGACAGGGGCCTGAGCAGGGATCAATAAGGCGCCCTGATCAGGCACGCCTGATTTGCGCCGGATAGAAGCCTTATCAGGTATCAATAAGGCGCCCTGATCAGGCACGCATGACTTGCGCCGGACAGGGGCCTGAGCAGGGATCAATAAGGCGCCCTGATCAGGCACGCCTGATTTGCGCCAGACAGGGGCCTGAGCAGGGATCAATAAGGCGCCCTGATCAGGCACGCCTGATTTGCGCCGGATAGAAGCCTTATCAGGTATCAATAAGGCGCCCTGATCAGGCACGCATGATTTGCGCCGGACAGATTGGGCCGGAAAGATTGGGACGGTCATCGCCAAAACCGGAACAAAAACTAAACGATCAAGTCAAGTAAAATAAAAACTTAAACTTAAAAAAAATGTTTTCATATGTTTCATATTTTTAATAACGTTAGTAAACTTGATAACGTGTAACTGCGATAATAATTTAATAAATGTTGATCTATTTTTAAACAAAAAATTAATCAAATGATTGAGCCAGATGACACGCATGTCTCAGGCAGGATGAGGCACCTGATCCGGGCCAGATAAGTTGCTTGATCCGAGCCAGATATAGTGCCTAATCCGAGCCTGGTAAGGTGCCTGATCCGGGCCTGATAAAGCGCCTGATCAGAGCCTGATAAGGTGCCTGATCCGGACCTGAATTTGCAAAAGCGTTACATCCCTGATCAGGGCCGGACTAAATTTGCCTGATCCGGCCCGGATTTGCTATTGTGGCAGCCTGATCCGGTCCGGATTTCAGCCTGAACAAATTTCTGCTCGGGCTGAGCCGCATTACCCAACGCAATAATTTTGTTTACGACTCTGATGAGTCAGCAAAAGCAAGATACGACTACATAATACTTTCCGTTTGTAATTCTGAAAAGACGGAAAAAGTCCAGGACACCTCTGATGACGCACACTGGCAGTACATAGCGCACGTTCCATGCATTGCTATATTTCAATGACAACTTTTTTTCCAGATTGTCGTGATTGCTGCGGTAATTGACGTTTCGTTATCAATTTAGGACAAGACGCGATATCCTTTCATAGTCTGGCAATCGTTTATCTGGCGCCACGTATATCTCTTCCACACACCTATGCAGCGTATTCCGCCTCTTTCGGGCTCACCTACCCATCACTTTCGCACTCACAGGTCTAGCAGATCCTGTCTATCTCGAACTTGCGTGTTATCAATTTCTGAATGCGTGTGTTTTTCTCTTGATACACATACATATCTGCCCAAAAAGCGACGTCCAAAAGGAAAATCCCGATACCTCGTAACAATACCTATCCGAATCAGCCCCAAGTATGTTCTACGATCTTTTTTAGTTTTTTTTTGAGAAAAAAAAACATTTTTTTACTTTTTTCTTTTGTGTGTGTACTTTCCTCGCGATTTTTTTTACTTCCCGTGTGGATATTGAGTTCGGGCTTTGGTCATCTTAATTTTCCCTAACTTTATTAAGGCTCTAGTCTGGAAGCCTCACGTGAGCCATCAGTGGCCGGTCACACTTTGCTACCGAGAGCCATTAAGGCCTTAGGCCGCTCTAGGATTTTCCAAAAATCGATTTTTTTTTTGTTAACAATGTACCTTAGTATCTATAAAATTATATTCCAAAAGATTATGGGTGTGAAAAATCTCTAAGTACTCGATTTTCGAATTCTAGCGCAACCCCTCTTGATTCATGTCGTGACTTTCTACTAACTTTAAACGCGTTTATCTCAAAACTACATTTTTCAAGTCGGCCGGACTCATAACTCAAACAAATGTCAACCAATTCACTTGAAATTTTAACTGTATATTTAGAATTACATTTTCTGAGGCACTACGTAGGATTTATTATTATATTGCATAGTTCCTTTTTTATAAACAATTTTCTGACGATTTTCTCATGGCATTTCGTACTTTTTGTTTTAGAAATACGCTATTTTGACAAAAAACAATATATCAAAAAAATCCTACGTACTTCTATAGCTATTCTTATATATAATCGAAAAAACTTTAGTGTCTCATCATTACTCAAAAATTATAGGAGCTCTTGGTCCGGCCGTTGACCTTCCAGAAATAAAGGCGTCATCGGAAAAATGCTACACAGTTGCCATTTTGACATGTATCGCTGAGAAAAAATAATTTTGTATAGTCAATTACGTGTATAATAAAACCCCTATTTTGTAATTCCGACTTATTTTATGGTTTCGCTGAAAAAAAATCACAAACTATGCCCTTTTGTTGGCCTCCAGAGTGGCCTAAGGCCTTAAACACAAAATAACCAGGGCTTTAAAATTGCCTCCACGGTACCTCAAAAAAATTATTGCAGCCATATGCGTATGTACGTGTGTGTGCACTGTAAAAAAAAGAAATGTGTTATTTCAGTACATTTGAGGCTTAGAATTCTGTCGTATATTTTGACACGTTTGATTCCGCGTTGTTCCGATGAACGCACTGCATGAGTGTTGGTTCAAGGCATCACAGCTCGTCTACTAAACGCATAGTTTAATTATTATATTTAATCGATCTCGATAATTATTATGCCACAAATTCTTTAGTCAAGCAATTTATACTGATTTGCCCCTATAATAGCAAAGTCTGGTAGTATTGGGGAAATCGCTACTAGGGAATCTACAACTACACCCCGTAAAGGCCTTTACTCGGTCTCCGTACTTAGACCAGAGTTTTAGTCAACCTACCTACCCTACCATTCCCTAATAGGTCCTCGGTGCAGCTCTTTTACGAAAAACCCTACTATGAAATCCACAAATATATTGAAGGCCCCGAATTGTATTAGGTATACCCTTCGAATTTTCCGCACGGGTTGTGTTATCGTTAGGAAGTGTACTGTCAAGCAATAAATAAACGACCAACTGAACACTAACGTAAATGCCTTAGATTTTGATTAAACGTTTAATTTTATTTGCCTCAAATTACTTATTTGCCCAATGACCTCAGGACTTCTACGAAAGAAGGATGATAAAGCTTGTGGAGAGAGAGGGCAGAACGTCATTGAACAGAAGTAACATATTTAGTTGATTAAAATCGCTTGTTTTAGTAAAGATTTTGCTTTTGAAATTTACGACTTACGATTTTCGCTACAAAATTGTCCATAGACCCAATATATGGTGGTGATTCGGATGGGAATTCCGGACGCGGCATCTAGATTTTCATTTCGGACGACACTTCTTGAGTCGCCTTGTATACACACGCACACGTAAAGATATATATAAGGGATGTACCTTTTCACAAACAGCTACGGAGCAAGCGTGGAATTTAGCCAATCGTTCAATGACCAGCCTGCAGTGCTGAAGATCAAGGCCACTTTTTCGATCGGCCATACGGAAGCCCAAAGCGCCGAGATCTTCCATCGCGATGAAAGAAGGTTCTCCTATCGTTGCATAGTAAACGCGGGCACAAAAACGTATATCTTTCTCGTTTAAAGCTTCCGTCATCTTGATCAGAGTGTTCGACATCATTCGGATTTCCTTATCAAAGATTCCGCCCAATCTGGCCTTTTTTGTTATTCGGATCGTAGTATGAACAATAAATCATTATTTACTTCGAGGCATTGATGGCGTGTCAACAATTCTCATAAATTGACATGATAAAGAAAGTAATATAGTATTTGGAACTGCTATAATTTTTTGTCGTTTAAGGAGTCTGTGTGCGCTCAAAATTTCTAAAATACCATTTTTTTATTGCATAATCAATTTGCCGATTTTTTTTTGTGAAATTTCCAAAAACTCATCTGGTTATCACAAGTTTTGTGACGAATCAGATTGCTCACGCTACGGCGAACTGGTCCATTGCGATTTACCCTTTTTTTGTGTTTTTCTCGAAACTATGTTTTATGGAACGTTGTGAGTCGTATCTCAAAATCTATTAGTTCAATTCATTTCAAATACGGACAGAGTATAATTTATAACATAACATTTTCTATCGTACAACCGGATGATTTTTCAAATGTTGGTTCATTAATAACAAATGATTAAAGTTGCTTTTTTGGGCGAAAATCGTACTTTTTTTCTACAGCTTGGCATTCGTATGATTTTCAAAATTAACCTTTTAAGGACGGGGAAATTTCCATTAAAATCGACTTTTTTTTACATGAAAGATATCAATAAAATCGATGAATTTCTCAATTGGAGTCCCAAGCCTAACTGCTGGTCGATATATCGACCAGCCTCGTCCTTAAAAGGTTAATAAAAAAGTATCCGGTCGTACGGAAACTTTATTATTACACTAAAAGGACATTTTTTAAAATTTTCATTGACAATCGTCCAAGTTGCCAGAACCTCCTACGACGATTGGCTGTGCAACAACGGTGGCACTTTGTTTAAATAATAATAAGTTTATCGCCTCTCAATATTTTTCAATAAAAAGAATCATTAAACTTGGCAAGACTATATATTAAATGTGTGTAAAATCTCGACCTCGTCATCCCAATACTTTCATCAGGAAAAGATATTGAAAATCGATCTGTTTTTTGAGTTCCAAGCTCATGCAAAATCGTTAAACGACTAATCAGAATTTGTAAGCATTTTTTTTCTCTTTGCGAAAACCTTTTATATCTTCCGCTTTATTCGACTGTCAATCGACTGAATATAGTTATTTTAAATTCAATGAAAAATTTAGCTTGGACCTTAGGAGGATAAACAGGGTGAATCATGAGAAACGGAATACCTGAATACCTCGGTTGAATTTGAAAATACGAAGAATGTACATATCGGAATTTGAATGGTTTCGAAGGGCGCACATGGCTATAATAATATTTTTTTTATTTCATTTCTTTTAGGTTTTTTTCAAGGCAATTTTTTTTATTTCATTTTTTTCTTCGATTTTTCGAAGTCATTTGAAGGTCATACTATGTTACATGATTGAATTCCTTTGGATGCAGGCTACAATGTGCAAGGGAAAAAAATATGTCGTTCCATAAAGAAAAAACTTTGAAAACCTTATAAAAAAATATAAAAAATAGCATGATAGCTATATGTGGGTCCTTCCGAACCATTCAAAGTCCTACACGCACATACTTCGTATTTTCAAAACCAACAGAGATATTCAGGTGTTCTGTTTCTCGTGACTCACCCTGCATAGATGTTTGGGTCAACGTGTCGACGCGATTTCTTACCAGCTCACCGCTGAAACTTTGCCTATCTGGCTCAACTTTGAAAATGAACGATTTATGCTCGTTTATCCCCGTGTCTGACAGGTCCCGCGTAAATTCCACAATAATTCGTATCATCTCGCTCATGTAATTATCACCGTTTGCCGTCGCCGGCTTTCCGCTTACGCTCTTAACTTTGATGGACTCGTCACTTTCCGACTTTTTCAACATCTTTTCCACAAATTCGCGGTCCAACCAGGGTGGCGGCACTTGGCACGAAACGTTCGAAGTCATGACTTATCGGTACGAGAGACTTTCCAGGACTGATGCTGTCAGAATAAGAGTCTCCCTTGTCGTCTTCGTCTTCAACGAGACGATGGATCACTACAGACTAGCTACCGGAATCATTAACGTCCCGACAACGGTTGATGGTGGAAGATTGAATAACGAGACGTAAACTCTCGAGGCTTATCATCAAGAGATACCAGAATGAGTTTACTGGGTTTCCGCGACGCAGGGGCCTTTCTTGGCGCTGACTTTTCATTTGTTTGATATTTCATTTATATTACAAATATATTTGCATTTGTCACGTACGACGTTCTCGTTTATTTTCTTTTTCTGTATAATGCGCATAATCGTACACGTGTAAGAAGCAATAGAGGTTGCTATTTCTATTTTATTTACCGTAACCAAAAATATAAGATATACTCTTGCCTTGTTTGTTAACTGCGCACAATGGCCTATACCTATAGTTCCGTATTATAGAGCGTTTCGTTCAACGAGCCGTTCTGCTATTTTTTCCCGCTCTGCATGGGCGCGACAATAAAAGTTCTCCGCTCGAACCTATGAACTCTTTTTCCGGAGAGTAAGTAAAGTGACATAGTACACGGAGAGAATTGAAAAGTAATTTTTGTCGTTAATTTCACGGTAAAAATCACCGTGATATATTTCAATGTGGTGACAAGTGAGAAAAGCATAATAATTCGTATGCGACAAGTTTTTTTTCAACTCACGTTACAGAAAATTTCAAATACGTAGCTAAAATTTTACTATACAAGAAGGGTAGCGCGCACGATAATTTTTACCGAGAGCACAATACATTTTCCTATAACACTCATTAAATTTTACAATAAATCTTAAAATAAATGTTATAAAGACGATACTTTGTTATAGACATTTTTGAAAGGCATAGAATAATAAAATGCACAGTAAAATTTCGCTGATATTATATATTTTTTAAATTTAAGTTTTGCGTATTTTGTTAGACATCAAAATTTACTAGAAAACCTGGTAAAATGTTCTATCTGAAGAAGAAATTTTATTTTATTTTCGTGAAAATCTGTGTTTTACTCAGTAATAATAAGTGAAGTTTCAGAGTTGTCATCTGGTTACCGTTACTGCACGGTAATTTTTAACATTTAATTCTCTCCGTGTAGGGAACCAAAATATCAAATTTTTATTGCTTCTCAGAAGGAGGCAAATAGATAGAAAATAGTTAACATTTCCATGCCCAAATTGAGCAACAGCTCTCCTGCTAAATCACCTAATTTATAAAAACCCACTGTTCTAAAGAACAGAGAGCAATCTCGCTGAAGTTTTCAACGCCGATACACTGTTCGTAATCCAGGTCTTCCGTAGAATAGAGTGATACGACAGTAGTATCGGACGTATATTTAGCTTAGTCTCAAATAAAAAATTGTCGCACGTCTTGACGCTGTCCGAGATCCGGGTCTTCCGTAGAAGAGTGTAATTCGGCAGAATTATCGAAGTTAAACTTATATTGGCTTTATAATCAAAAGTGTCAAGCGAACAAGTATTTCAAAGTATCTGTTATTATTATTTCGCGACCGGGTCTTCCGTAGAAGAGTGTGCGCGATATTAAGTTACGTCTTTCAAATTGTATTACACGATACATCCGGGTCTTCCATAGAAGAGTGCGAGTTCTTCCATAGAAAAACGACGACACCTCTCCAAATAACCATAACCAACATTATAATATTTATTCTGAATGTACCAGATTACGATGTATCAAATGTTAATTAAACTATTGTGTGACTCAAAACAATGAAGTCCCTTCTTTTTCTCAATTTCCCAAATTCTTAAAAGAAACAAGATCTCTCGAGGTCTCACAGCAAACGTTCCCACATAAGTTATTACCCCGTAGAGCACTCGTGACTCATTAGGGTAGTAATCGGAGTAAAGCGTTTGCCGCTTGACGTTTATAACTCCTTAATATATATATATATATATATATATATATATATATATCTTTTCTAAACGGCTTCGGACGTAACACATTCGTTATTGTCATTTCATAGAACAACGTCAAAAACATTCCAAAAAATGGTAACTCTTCTTCGATATTTATAAATAAGCGAGCGCGTACAATTGTTAATTATATAGATATCAACATGTGGAGAGAGCAATATGCGGATACAATGAGATAAAATAAATCAGACTTGTTACATAAAATCGTACTCACCGGTGGTATTTGATGCAGAGCAGACCTTTCGCTTTTTAATCGCGTTACGATAGCGTTACTTATAAACTCTTTCCATACGTTTGACGATTAATTATAATAATAGTGAAGAGCTCCTCGTACGGAAATATTGTATATGATATAAGATATACACGCGTGTACTTATGCAGTCTAAACGCTCGAACGGCCCGGTGAAAAATTCACCACATGTATATCAACCATGATATACATGTATATCATGGTTGTTCAATAAAATTCAGTTTTATAGGCAAAAAAAATTCTTAAACATAACCTTACTTTTAGCCGTCTATCAGGTGTATGTAAGCCCTTAAAGCGCAATTAGGATCGCCATTGGATCAATCAGATCGACAGTAAGCACTCTATGTGCGCTGTAAGCGCAATTCGGACTGCACCCTAAGTTATACGCTGATTGATTACGAATACAGTATTGATGTAGCAGTATAATTTTTACCGTGACTGCACGCAGGTGCATATTTTTTTTATTGATAATTTTTGTTTTTCTTTGTTTTTACACGTAATGCATCAATAATTATATACTTGACAAAATAAAATCTTTCCTCTTGATTTTTATCCAATAATTTGCGTATGTATGATCTTACGTCCGGTCTGTTGTGAGATTAGAACCTTGTCCGATAACTTTCACCTCAACGACCGATACATTACTATATTTATGGAGCCGTCGAGATGGGGCCATCCTTATTATTCCCATTTTCGGGTACACGCTATTCACTGTCTCCCCATTGGTGTTTGGTCTGTTGTATTAAAGGCTACATGATATCTAGACTCTGGCAAACGTCGAGCAATCCTTGTGAATCCCATTCTTTCAATCGCTTCATTATTATCTGACGAAAACGCTTTCCTTTATAGCCAGGATTCACTTGGCCATTCTTCCCGGGCTCCATGAGTTCGCTTATCATCGTAACTTCCGTCTCCTCTGCAAGCACGATGGGCAGAGTGAAAGCAGAAAATACCACCTCCAAAATACGTCGTTCCTGCAAACTTTTGCGGAACGATTCCGACGTTGGTGGTTTTGTTCTGCAACCGATTCTCGACATGGTGCTCGTAAGAGTCTTCAAATATTCGTCGAGAAGTTCGTCGTAATGGTGCTCCGTAACGTCGTCGCTCGGACTTGTCGTTAGAAAATATATTAAATCGAAGGCCGGCGGGCCACGGAAGGACATTTGAAAATCAATCTGAAGAAAAATCGAGCGTACACTTTAAAAGTGATGTGAAGCTTTAACCTTTTAAGGACGGAAGTGGTCGATATATCGACCAGCAGTTAGGCTTGGGTTTGGGTCTCCAATTGAGCAATTCGTCGATTTTATTGATATCTTTCATGTAAAAAAAAGTCGATTTTAATGGAAATTTCTCCGTCCTTAAAAGGTTAATAAATTATCATAAATTTGATATTGAAATTGATGACAAGCCTGATTGATATTCGACGGACAAGAAGATTCTTTATGATTGCAAAAAGACGGTCAAAGGCGTGTCCGGCCACACATCTAATTAGGGTCCCGTACACTGACAGAAAAATTCTTTTGATATTAACTAGATGCATCTATTTGATTTTTTTTTTTTTTTTTGAATTAACTAGATTTTTCGTGAAATCAAATTTTACATATTGCATTCCATTATTGAAATGATTTATTTTAAACATATTTATTTATTCAAATCAAGATCTATTTAATATTGTCTAATAACTAAAGATTTTATTTATTCCTAATAAATCTGTAATTTGGTTTTATATGGTAATATAAGGCAAAAGAGACAGACGGAAAAATGGTATACGATTCAGTCTTTCAAGAACCTCATAGCTTTGTTTTCATTAGAAGACTGCTGGAACATTTTGCAGTTGAGGAAAATGGTTAGTCTTTCTATACATAAATGGTCGCGCCCGTTAAGGGGCCAGTCCACTTTGAAAATTTCAAAAAATCAATTTTGTTTTTTTTTACTCTTTTCGAAAGTACATACATTCAGAAATATTGTGTCAATATTGTGTCAATATTGCCGATTGAGTTTAGGTAAGAGTTTATCATAGTATAAACTTCAAACGCGTTTTTTTCGAAACAACCTTTTCAAAATCTAGCTCCATCGTATCTCTAAAACTAATAAACCGATTCTCTTAAAATTTGAACCACATATTGTAAACATTATTCGCAACAAGATGACCCTCGATGGTTTTAAAATTTTTATTTTTACTCTTTTTTTTGCGAAAAACTGCGGAAAAAACGCGTTTTTTTTTTACTTTTTTCGTTTTTCATCTGCCATTTTTTTATTTTTTGATAAAACTTTATATCCGAGGGTCATTTTGTAGCTGGTGTCATACTGAATCTCATGGACTTTGATTTTTTTGTTTCAGACAAGCCGTTGCCGAGTTGTGATGAAACTACCTAGCTCACCTATTTTTGAGGCGTTACGTTAAACTATAGTTTTTGTACTTAAAAATGAATAAAAATGAATTAAACATTTTTTTAAAATGTATTTCAAGACTTTATTTATCAAGCCCAACAACTTTTATATTCATATCTTTTATAAAATCCTCAAAAAAAAATCGCGAAAATAGCATTTTTTTCATGGCTCCAAAGTGGACTGGCCCCTTAATAAACGGCACAGCGATAGCTTTCTTTTTTTCTCCAAATAACAGCCTTGTTAATGAAAAAAAGAAAAATAATTAAACTTTTTTTCATCGCACTTTTATGTCATGAATATTCCTTTCTCTTATTCATGCGATAAACCGTGTTTTATTCTTATTTATTTAATTTGAATATATTTAATATTTAAAAAGAATAGCTTGAACAAAAAATAAATATTCGAAACAAATAGGGTCGTAGTAGGCCGCGAGACAAAGAAAAGACCTATTTTATTAAAATAGATCCTATTTAAATTAAATTTGTTTTTGGCAGTGTAGCTTGTTAAATACGCCCATAATTGTAGTATTCACTTAAGGGGGCACATCCGAGTAAACAGCGGAAAAAATAGGTGAGTTTTGGAAATTGTTATCTCAAAAATTATTTGTCCGATTTAAGCTGTGATTTCATAACAGCGCTCCCAGTCAATATATATATTTATAAAAAAAATTGTCAATATACCGCAATATTTATACGTTCGCATAAAATAAACTTGAATGAAATCGGGCAGATCGTTTTTGGGATAAAATTTCCAAAATTTACTTACTTTTTCGGCCGTCTACTTGGATGTGCCCCCTTAAAACATAATTGCTGCCTAAAAGTTTGCAAATGAATTCGTTTTTTTTTTTATGGAACAACAGTATTTTACCAACATCGATAATTATCA
Source organism: Ophion ventricosus (assembly GCA_963932345.1). NCBI lineage: Eukaryota > Metazoa > Arthropoda > Insecta > Hymenoptera > Ichneumonidae > Ophion > Ophion ventricosus. Next base: position 26,919 of record CAWVQM010000374.1, on the reverse strand, counting down.
ATATTTGACGTGTAAAATTTTGCGAGCAGCGTCGAAATAGGCAGACCGGGCCTTGCCAAAGTTTCCATTTTCCATCTAATATTTCTCCCGAAGCTAACTATTTCACAGCAACCGCAATCACTTTACTTGTAAGTACTCACCGAATCAAGATTTTATATTTTTGGTTTTTGAGATTACAGGGGTGGACGGGACACTTTGATGTGAACGGCGGACGAACATGACGGAATTGAAATCATTACTGGCGGCTACGGGACTCCAAAAATGAATTCACCACATATAGTCGTCGAAATTACCCGACCATTAAGTATACGATACTTTACCCTCGAGTGTGCAAAACAATTATCCTACAAATAACGATAACAGTCAAGTAATAAAAATAATGTCTGATTATAATTGCAATAATAATGCGTTATAGTTCATCGATCGGGTGTAATCACTCCCGGATGTACTGCCCCTTGGATTTTCGAATCTCCCATCAACCGCCAAGAAACTTATCGTTTCCCTGTGTGCTTGACATCAAGAACTTACGAAAATTTGATCGACAACTTCGCCCTTGTCATTGTATCGGAAAAGCATGTTGTTGACCCAACAATCAGCATGATTGATAACGTTGAATTCACCATCCCGCGCTGTGGTACACTCGACAGTCTTGTCGAAGAAAACCTCCGCCAATTTGTACAATTTTTCGGAATAACTGCAGCAGCCGAACAATCATCACGTTATTATTACAGTGACACGAGCTCGGCTCGCGCTAATCGTTGGTGGAATTTTTCAAAAACGGCTTCAGCTACCGCGGTATCATTAATGCGAGAAATCGGAAGAAATTATCCGATGATTGAGACCTACCTAGGGTCGAGTTCCTCCCATTTGGCCGATTCAATGGCAAGGCTCACCATTCCACCTCTAACAATCGTCCTTACTTTTTCGGGACCGCCACCATTATAGACGCCCTTCGCATATCGTTCAGCTATTTCCGGATTCTGTGAAGTTTGAAAAGTAGAATAGACGCAAGAATACGAAGTACGACAGTTTTTGTTAGCTAGTTTGAGGTGCTGGCTAAAAGCTCATTGATTACCCGGCAACATTTTTTTAATGCTTTTTTCTCGAAAATTGAAAAAGATCGTCGAACATGCATGTGGGTGATTCGGCTAGGTATTGATGCGAGGCTTCTAGATTTTCCTTTTGTACGTCACTTTTCGAGCCATTCTGTATACATACGCGCACATAGACGTATCTATCCGAGATGTACCTTTTCAATAGCAGCTACGGAGCTTGCGTGGAACTTGGCCAACCGTTGAATGACCAGCCTGCAGTGCGGAAGATCAAGACCGATTTGTCGATCGGCCATACGAAAGCCCGAGGCTCCGAGATCTTCCATTGCGATAATGGAAGGGTGTCCCATTTTTGCATAGTAAATGTCAGCACCAAAACGTACGTCTTTCTCGTTTAAAGCATCCGTCATCTTGATCAGAGTGTTTGTCATCATTTTGATTTCCGTATCAAACAATCTGCACAACTTGACCTTTTTTTTTTGGATTTTGGGTCGTAATATAATCAATAAATTATTATTTACTTCGCCGGTGCGTCAACACTCCTCGTACATCGAGATGATATGAAAAATAATATAGTATTCAGTACTGCTTGTTTTTCTCAAGCAGTACCAGGGGATTACCCCGTTCAAGGGGATTGCATACGCTTAAAAAAGCAAAAATACGATTTTGTATTGCACTATTTTATAGCCTAGAATCTTAATTTTAATTGGCAGAAAACGTTTTGAGGGAATTCGAAAAATTGACCGCTTTATGATGATTTTTGTTAAGGGTCAAATCGCCCACTGCTTTATGTAGCAAGCTTGTAGCAATGTAGCAAGTCGACTTAGTATACAGCGTTATAATCTCATGGCTATTGTGCGTCAATTCGGCATTTACAGCGTTATACCTCTTAAAGTATCAATTTTATAGAAAAAAAAACTTCAATTGAAGTTTTTTTTTCTATAAAATTGAAAATTTTACATATTGAAAATTTTACATTCTACAAATTTGATTATTACCATTTTTAACGTTTCATGAACCGTTAACGGTACATTTAGCAATAACCATGTTGCAAAAAGTTTGACGCGCTATAAATAAAAACCTATGCACTATACAGAAAAAAGTTTCGAATAAAAGTTGTAGAGAATTTTATTGTCTGCGAAAACGATCTCTACTGTTTTTGTCGTACGATGCACGGTTTACGAAATATTTGGTAAAACGTGTTTTCCAAGTTGAACTGAAACTCAACCCCCTCCGTTCGGCCAACTTACATTTACACTCAGGGGACACCCCCGAACATATTCCAACAAGAAAATCAGGTGTGTAGAACATTGCATTATGAACCCACTTTTTTGGCTCTGGCTCTTGGACTATATTATGTAAATTTTATTTGAAAAAAAAAAAGATGCTTGTGAACATAATCAATTCTTATCAGGAAGGCCCACCTACCCTCAGCCCCAGAAAAAGCTAGCTACACCAATGTCTATGAAACGGTGTGAGTCGTATCTCAAAATCTGTTCGTCGATTTATTACATTTTCTATCGCACTACCGGATGATTTTTTGATATGTTTATTCATTTGTTAATATCCAATTATTAAGTTTATCTTTTTGGGCGAACAGGGTACTTTTTTTCTACAGCTTGCCAATCTCGTGATTTTATAAATGAAAAAAAATGCATCCGGTCGTACGAAAGTTGCATTATTATATTAAAAGTAGATTTTTTATTTTTCATTTCTGATGATCCTATCTGCCAGAACCCGTTACGACGATTGGCTACGCAACAACGGTGACACTTTGTTTAAATAATAATAAGTTCATTGCTTATGAATATTTTTCAATGAAAAATATACTTAAGCTCGGCAAGACTATGTATCATTTCTGTGTAAAATGTCAACCTCGTCATCGCTATACTTTGGTCAGAAAAAAAGATTGCAAAATTAAGCTGTTTTTTCGACCCCAAGCTTCTGCAAAATCGTTTAACGACTACTCAATGATTTTGTAGACATTTTTTTTTACCTTGGGAAAACTTTTTATTTCTTCTTCATAATTTGTCGACTAACCGAATATAGTTATTTCTTACCATGTCACCGTCGAAACTTTCCTTATCCGGCTCAACTTTGAAAATGAACGATTTATGCTCGGTTATCCCCCTGCCTGACACATCCCGCGTAAATTTCACGACGGTGCGTATGATCTCGCTTCCGTAATTGTCGCCGTTTGCCGTCGCCGCTTGTCCGCTCACGCTCTTCACTATTATCGACTCGTCACTTTTCGACTTTTTCAACATATTTTCCAAAAAAACGCGGTCCAACCAGGGCGGTGGTATTTGGTGCGAAACGTTCAAGGTCATGACTTATCAGGACGTGAAACTTTTCAGGACTGATGTTGACAAAATAAGATATATCTGTCCTTCGTCGTTTTCTTCTTCAACCACACGATGGATCACATATTAGCCATTGAAATCATTAACGTCCCAGTGACGGTTGGTAGTGGTAGATTAAATAACGAGGAGTTAATCTCTCGAGGCTTATCATCAGGACATACCGGGATGTTTGCTGGGTTATCCGCGATACAGATATTTATTCACTATCTACGAATACTGCAGAATTGCGTCGTTAAATTTTCATTTTATAAACACGTTGCGCTGTAAAGATCGGCTACATTGAAATATCCAAGTGCAATGTTCGCGATGGTGCCAGATCGGCTTTAATAATATGATACGTGTGACTTTGAGATGCTATGCCGCATCTTTGTGTAATTCGACTGAGATACTGCAAAAATAACGTTTACGTGTATCTAAAAATGTCGGATCGCTCGTAACACGGGTCCGCGTTTAATTGTGGACCACTAGTCTTTGAGACTTTTCGGCATGCACGAAACTCAGTTACATACGAAAGTATAAGATAAATTTCACGCTCTTGTGACGTGGACAAACAGCTGGAAGATCGTTAATGCAATAACTAACACTTGTACAAATGTATGTAGAACGCAATGTATTTATTGTTGAATGCATCGCAATGAAAGACGCGGTTAACAAATGGACAACCGAACGACGACAGGTTTTCATGCACAAATGTGGAGATAAATAAAGATATAGCAATAATTCTTTGTTATTCTGTTTCTACAATGCAATTATTTTACCCGAAATCGTGTTAGTGGGTTCGTTTTTTTTTTTTCCTTTTTAAGAAAGCTTCGTCACGAACTTTTCACCTCCAGAAAAAAAGAATCATTCTCGAGTATATCATGGATAAAGGTACGCATATTCACGTATACAAAGTTATAAGGTCAGCGACTATACAAGAGCTATACAAATTGTTCAACTTGAAATTTTTAACACAGGGCTTATGGAAGAGTCACCCTCAAAAGAATTGTGCCAAGTGTCAGATATTCAACAAAAAATATAGTAACTTTCATTGGGTCATGAGAATTGCAAAGGCAATTAAAAAAAAAAATTCGGTTAACGACTTATGTACAAATATTGGGTGAAGTAAAAAGTTCTGAGCGTTTTCCGCTAGATGTCTTTAGTGAGCCATATCTCACGATGTATACATCGCGTCGGGTCATACTATACGGCGATTTAAAGGTGACATTACGCTTCAAGAAAAGTTCTTTGACAGTTTCATGTTTGGTGAAGCCAGTTGTGTGTTACAGCGTTCCAAAATGGAGGTAAAAAAGAGAAAATTCCATACATTCTTCAGTACCACTACGACCAAGGTGAAAAGGCGGAGCAGGCGGCCAAAAAAAATGATGCTGTTTATGGACCCAATACAGTATCGAATGCAACAGCAAAGCGATGGTTCCAACGATTCCGTTCTGGTAATATGGACGTCGAAGATGAGGAACGTTCTGGTAGGCCAATCGTCGAAAATGTCGATAAAATCATGGAAATCGTCCAGTCGGACCGGCATGTGAGCACATATTCCATTGCCCAGGAAGTGAAGATTAGCCAGAAAACCGTTTGGAACCATTTGCATAAGGCTGGTCTCAAGAAGAAGCTCGATGTATGGGTGCCACACGAATTGACGCAAAAGTACCTTTGGACCGAATTGATGCCCGCGATTCTTTGCTGAAACGTAACGAAATCGATCCATTTTTGAAGCGGATGGTGACTGGCGATGAAAAATGGGTCACATACGAGAACAACAGCCGAAAAAGATCGTGGTCCAATCGAGGTGAGCCGGCCCAAACTATTGCCAAGCCCGGATTAACGGCCAAGAAGGTTTTGCTGTGTGTTTGGTGGGATTGAAAGGGAATCATCCACTATGAGCTGCTCCCATCGGGCCAAACACTCAATTCGGACCTCTACTGTCAAGAACTGACCAGATCGAAGCAGGCGATTGACCAGAAGCGGCCAGAATTGGCCAATAGGAAGGGTGTTGTGTTCCATCAAGACAACGCCAGGCCGCACACATCTTTAACGACGCGCCAGAAACTCCGAGAGCTTGGATGAGGGTTCTATCGCATCCGCCGTATAGTCCGGACCTGGCACCAAACGATTATCAGCTTTTCAAGCATTTGCAAAATTCTCTTCATGGTGCAAAACTGGCGTCAAGAGAGACTTGTGAAAATGAGCTGGTCAAGTTTTTTACCAATAAGGACGAGGACTTCTCCAATCGCGGAATTATGAAATTGCCTTTAAAACGGACAAAAGCTATCGAACAAAACGGCGCATATTTGATCTAAATCGGATAAGCCTAACTATGTTAATTTCATCGTCGAAATAAAGCGAAAAAACGGTCAGAACTTTTTACTTCATCTAATATATTTAATGTTAAAATGAGGTAGTACTTGAAGTTCCGAGAGGTTTCACGACCTATTGACGTATTGGTAGAACAATTCGATTCATCGTTATAAAATAACATATTTAATCGGCTAATAAAACCAGTCATTTATCTCTCAACAATAATGAGAAATAAATTGGTATCTCTGAGTAAACAGATATCTTCAAAATATTCCGTAAACACTTAAGAAACACGAAAATTTTGTGCACAATAACAAGTTCACGTCACTGAATGTTTAAAGAAAATTCCGTAACTCCGATTTTTCAGAGAAAATGTAAAAATGTTTAAATCTATCAAATTTTTCATACCCATTCATCGTTTGATATAATAATTGAGTGTAACTCATTTTCATTAAGCGTCATTGTAATCTACTAATGATTCATAAAGAACCTGCTTATTGCTGGGCGCATAATGCGCGCGCTTATTATGGCTCTCTGCGGAAGGCTCACCGTTCGGACGGTAAAAATCCTACAGCCATTCTTTCAATCCGATTTCTATGCCACCCATTTTACCGTTCGTCGATAACTTAACGAGCTTCCTTGTCGCCTCTGAATGCCGTGGCGTTCGGTCGGTAACTGCTTGAAATACAATTTGGAAATCGGGAGTTTATAAATACCACCGCTCTCACAGTACACAACCACCCGAAGTTCGCAGCAACTGTCATTTAACCAGTCATATGACTGATCTAAGCAAATCTGCCAACCCGTTCCGTTCTTTGCGTCAACTGCGTCAAGTCGATCAATGTCACATTACTACGTACTTCGCATTACTCCGTATAACCTTACTAACCAATCAACACCCGAAAACAGTCTACCGAACCAGCATTTTTACCAAAAATGATCCCAAAATTATCAACGCATACGTACATTGTTCCCTAAAACGGTACACCCTTTCGAAGAAGATCCAGCAGCTCGAGAATCTTCGAGGTGCAATCGCAACTAACCTTGTCCCGGATGAATTTCGTCAGACGTAAACACGACACTGCAAACGTGCCAAATATCCTTCAAAATTGGTTTTAAAAAACGAGTGTGAGCCAGTAGAATGAATTTTTCACCGCGATCATAAGACAGTTTTCAAGCAACTGGATTTACACACGCCCGTTGACTCGTCGAGTTGCGCCCTGCCGAGAACATAAAACAAGAAAATGTGTTCGCCGATGGAAACGCCGTGCGCCCAGGCGCTCGAATCAGCGAGGAGCATGAAGGAGCTGGCTATCTTCAAAAAGCCGAACGGAGTGGCGAGGCGCGCTCGCTCCAGGAAACCGACGATTCTCGACGAGGATACCTACATAGGTAGAATGGGCAAGATAATACAGAGGGACTTTTTTCCCCATCTGGAGAAGCTTAGAGCGCAAAACGACTATCTGGATGCTTTGGAGCAGAAGGATGCGGAAAAGATGAAGGAATTGTACGCCAAGTACAGTTCAGGACGTCCGGCGACGGAGAGAGCAGCCAGTCCAGCCACTTTCGAGACTCCGCTGAGAGAGGCGAGCGCCGTTCCAGGATCGGTCAGGTCCGACGCGAGTGCGGATTCGCAGGAGACTCGTTCCGTCAAGGAAGCAAAGGAGGAAGACAGAGTCGGCCTGGACACTTATCTGAGCAGCTACACGAGCGAGGATAACGCCAGCTTCGAAGAGATAATGAAGGAGACCGAAAAGCGTCGCAGGATCAAATACGCCTGGCTCTATGATTCGGAGGAAAAGGCCAAAGCTCTGGAGGCTAACAAAGAGAGCCTGGCGATCGAGTCAGGCGCGTCTAGACCCCTAGCACTGGACGGCTGGAGCTACAAGACGAGGAATTTTATAATGTACGTGCCGGACGGTGTGGAACTCACGCCCGAGGAGCGTATAGAAATGGCCAAGAGAAAACAGGAGGTGGTACACGACAACACGAGGCTTACCGCCAATCCGTTTAACGAGAGACAAAACAATGAGACCATCACCGAACTGGCTAAGTGCCAGTCCAAAGCTAAGGACGGAAAGATCGGCGTCGACGGCAAAGAGCTCGTCAGAAATCCTACACCCAGGGTCAACGGCTTTGGCTTCGTCGCTACGACGCCCAGTCCGCGACCCGGAGAGTGCGAATCTCCCCTCATGACCTGGGGACAGATAGAGGGCACTCCGTTCAGGCTGGACGGCGGCGATACTCCTATGCTCAGGACCAGCCAGGGACCTTCCTTCAGAATGGCTGAACCGCCCAAGAGGGAAAAACTTGCTTTGCGACTGGCAGAGAAGGCCGGTGAGCGACACAGGGACAGGAAGAACAAGGCTCTGGAAGCTGCGAGAAGATCACTCGCTTCGTGAGTACCTCCTGGACGTTGAGGCTTTATTTTTACGAGCGTATTCTGCACGTCGTTGACATTTGCAACATTGGCATGTATATATATATTGAATATAGATTGTGTATATCCGGACTTTTCATTATTCGAACCATCTTCAGTCCCAATTGATAAGGATAATCGAGGTTCTACTGTATTAACGAAAATTATGTTTTACAGTTTCAGGATGTAGATTGCTAAATAAGAATCCTAAATAATATTTGCATGGTTCTCGTAGCTTAAATCTGCTGAAGGAAATTTTCGTTACATTTCAACGATGCGAACTTCAACATCATTATACCCGGTGCTTTGTTAATCAACTATGAATGTTGAAAGATCTTGTTTTTTTGGACTCTATTACGTCCGGTAACAATTCAAATTACAAGTTTCCATACGGTGTTGAAGTTAGCATCGTTGGAACGCAACGAAAGTTTTTTTTTTATAATTCAACTGTCTTATTTTTATTATGACGTAGAAATTTATAACGTTTGGATGCAACGATTTATTTTATTTTTGTTTGTTCCTTTATCTTTACTATCATCCAAATCTATTTTTTGCGGAGTAAGGTCGTAAATCTCTAATAAGGATATGTAAAAATGTAAACGTGGTTTTCGTAGCCTGAATCGGCCGGAAGAAAAATTGCCAATTCAAAAAATTCCATTCCGCTGCATGGAAACTTTAACATCATTTTTTATTATTACACAGAACCCTTTTTTGCATATTTATATTGTGATCTCTGAATAAGTTTCTTAAAATATCATTGATTTCTATAGAAAAATTTGCCGGAAGAATAAAAAAAAAATTCATAAGTATTTATTTCCATTGCATTCCAACGATGCAAAAAAATCACTTTTACTATAGTAATAAAAGTTAAACATCGTAATTATCGACTTTCATGAAACGCCGTTGTTTGATAAACGTTGCACGAATTTGCAACCCTTTCAAAAGTAATTAAGTTTAAATTAAATATCGATCGCTCGAACGCGTCTGTTATTTTTTTCCTCCTCATTACAGGCCCTCCCCGAGATGCCTCTCAACGATCGATCGTCTCAGCACCATGTCACCGGCTGCGAGAAGGTTGGCGACGCAAAAGCTCAAAATTACTGGTGGCACGCCGAGCCCGAGGCGCGCGACTTCCAAAACCCCGTCGATAGGAGTTAAGACTCCAACCGCAACGAGGATCGGCACACCCGGCGCCACGGTTACGCCTGCCCTCGATTCGACGAACGACTCGAGATCGAGAGGAATCGTTCTTACGGACAATCTCTTGAATTTGCCACTTCAACGACAGAGAGCAGCGGACTTTTTCGACAAGTGAAGAACGCGCTCGCGGTCTTCCAGCGTATTATTCTCGTGTGTGTACGCGCGCGCGCATGTACGGACGTTACTATGGACGCTAAAAATGTGGTAAAAATCTTGCGCTATATTTTGATCACGGAAAAATATGCCCTCGGATAACGAGACTTTGGCTCTCCTCGTTGGAACGCAATGGAAGGCCTTTTTTATTTCTTCATTTACACTGCACAATCTATTTGGCAGATTTAGGTCTTCGATTCTCGACAAGGATCCTAAAAAATGATCGAGCGATTCCGTAGGCGGGATCTGGTGGAATTGGGCGATTAAAAAAAATGAGGTTATTGAAAAACGGACTTTTTTTTTTTAAATAACTGGAATTTGATTTTTTTTCCAATCCTTCCAAAACATTGTGACGATTTATAATACAAAAGAGTACGAAGAGACCAAACAAGTTCACCGTCTACCTTTATATTACAAATGTCATTAGCGCTTTTGCCCGATTGGAATTGGTAATAAAAATGTTCCAACAGTTTTCGGAAAAACTCGTTTTACAGAAACTTGCAAGAAGTAATTTTCATTGCGTTCCAACGTTGCGAGCTTCAGCGTAATCTCGCGTTACTCTGTCCCGACGTTTCCCTTCCGTCGACTCCGATTAAACTCGTGGTACTTGGAGAAACCGGAAACTTCGCGTTTCGTGCATCGATTCATAAAAAAAAAAAGAAAACGCGCTATGAGGTTCTGCAGATCCAGCCCATGTTTCGTCATAACGTCGAGTTTGATCAAATGCAAATTACAACAGACACTTATTCACCGCATACGATTTTTTTTATTTCAAATTTTGAGTGACGCGTCAATCGTGCAGATCGAGTACTGCACGGACGACGTTGTTGCGGAAACTTCTTCCCAACACAATTTCACAATCACTTCGTTTACAGAATTTCGCAGTGTATTTTACAAACGGAAATATAATTCTCAAGCAAAAAAAAAACTTTCGTTCGCTCATATCCGTACACGCTTGTGACATAATACAAACAAAAATGCGAGATCATTGGCACACCGCGCGCTTCCGCGTATTTTTCATAGATCGACCATTCTTCAAGGAAACTACACAACTGAGCAAAAAACTCTCAGCTGTGGCAATAGCCGGGGTCTATTTTCGAAAATTTACGGAGAAAAAAGCAGCCGGGAAAAATTATACAGAATGAATCTTATTTTTACTTTAGTCAGTAGTAAATTAAAAAAAAAATGGGCAGCCCTGGGTTGATTCCTGCGGTTCCAGTGAATGAAGTCGTCAATATAAAACTTTACAAAAATACCTTGACTTTCTATATATATATATATATATACACACACGAATAGAAAAAGAGAGGATCTTTTCGAAGATTCTGGAGAAGGAAGTCGCAACTTCTGAATCGCACACGTGCTGTACATTATGCGCATGCTCGTAAAAATGATTTCTTTTTTTTTAATGTGTACGAATCCCTTGAGCGAGGCCCAGAAAATGTGTCCATTTTCTTTCTTTGGCAAATATCGAAACATTCAACACAAGTTTATATATATATATAGATGTGTGTGTATGGACAGATGCGTGTGTGTACAGAGTAACGCATAGATTTATGCTACGTGCCCGCGAAGTCGTGACTCTTTTATAGCTCGACGAAATTTATTTCTACTTTAGACTTTCGACCGAGCCTGTCGTCGACTCGTAAAGAAATGCCAGCTGGCAGATCTTCGCTGCATATATATATATATATATAGATATACACTTATAAATATATATACACAACTACACTAAAAGAAATTAAGTACGCAATTTGTCATTTATTTCTCATGTCCCTTTGCGTACTTTATTTTGTCCGGTACTACATGCAATATCGCGAAAGCAAAAAACGAGCAGCAAGAAATGTGTTGCCTAGGATGTTCTGTAGAACATTGCCAAAGATTTTCCTCTATAGTAAAAAAATGAGTAACAATGCAACAGCTGTTTCAGCAATTTTCAATTATATACACCTATTGAACTGAAGCTTATAATTTTTTATCTTTTAACACGTAGCCCGGGCGAAAAAAGAAAAGAAACTTTGGCATTAAGGTATACCTTTCGCAGAGGGCCATACTTTGTGGGCGCATAAGCCAGGGCTCTTTTGAATCATTAGTAAATTACAAGTGGCACTTAATAAAAATAAGTTGGAATCGATTATTATACCCAAAGATGAACTGGAATGAAAAAATTCGCATAAATTTTGTAGATTTAGACATTTTTACATGTTCTCTGAGAAGTCACAGTGACGAAAATTCTTCTGCTAGGCGCATTTTTCTAAGTTTTATCATTAATATTTTCTCTAAACATTCGGTGACCCCCTGTTTTTACTCTCGTTACGGAATCTTTAGAATTTTTACATGCTTCGAGCAGTTTATATCAGAAATCTAGAGTTATTTAGTATGTAGATTGTCAGATATAAATGTGGTCAGTATGTCATCTCCATAAAGTCCTGCATAAATTAGACGATTTTTTAAGTCATAATTTTTTGTTAAAAGTTCTGTAAGTTGGCTTGAAATTTTACCAATATACTGGGATGTATTTTTACTTAATTGTAAACGAAAATCAGTTAATTGTTAAATATTCAGGTTCGTGAAAGAAGTACCTCAAAATCGACTCAACCTCAACACGGCTGTGGACTGAACGGAAGTTAAGGGGGGAAAACCCTTTAGACGCCAGAAAATGAGTCATTTTTCATGATTTTTTTCGAAGTTGTTAAAATAATCGCATCATTTTAAAATTTTGACATTAAAATATTACAACTTTCAAGTGTTAATTTTTTTTTAAACAAAACAAAATGGCGCCGTTATAAGGTATTCCTTTAGGCGTCTTTTGCGTGCTATCGAAAAGTGTTCTATTTGTCTGATTTTTTCCTATTGATATGAAACAGAAATCGAAAATATTTTTCGATTATTGACATTTGTAGGGAAAGGATATACCTATAAAAATATAAAAAAGTATAAAATTAAAAATTAAGTAGGCTTTCCAATCGAATTTTCATATTTTTGACCATTATCTCGACAATTTTTACCCGAAAAAAGGTAATTTATTTACGCAATAACCTTAAAACTTTGGGTATATCCTTCCGATAATGTTATAGTGAGAAACCTCTCAAACTTTCAGCCAGATCGATCAATAACTTTTTGAGCTATAACATGAGCAGTTTTTGAAAATGCAGATTCGAGATATTTGCGTTTAAGGGGTAAGGGCTGGTCAGCATTTTCAAAAAATCGTTTTTTTTTTGCATTTTCTCAAAGTACAGCATTTCAAAAGTATTCTCTGAAAATTTTAGGCAAATCGGAGCATTATTCATGAAGATATACAACTTTGAGCACAACCGCCGCGTGTCGAGGCGGCTGTGCTCAAAGTTGCTTCTACTGCGCTCAAAATCGTGCTCAAAGTTGCTTCTACTGTGCTCAAAATCGCTTCTACTGCGACTGCTAAGGCGAAGGAAGGGTCACTTTATGGTGCCGAAATAGATGATTCAATGTAAGTCCAAAAATAATGTTTTTTATTTGCATGTAAATTGTACTTAAAACTTTAAACTCGTTTTTCTCAAAAGCACGTTTTCAAATTCGGTGATCACTGTAACTCCAGAACGGCTTGACCCATCGTTTTCAAATTTGTATCACTTATTCTGTACATAATTGTCCCCTGGATGGACGAAGGATTTTTATCGGCGGTGAATAGTTTTTTTTTTATAACTGAAAATATGAGTGAAATTTTGGTTGAAAAACAAGTTTTTACTTTGAGCATCCGCCATTTTGTAAAAATTCGAAATTTTCATTAACCCTTCGTCCATCCTGGGCCCAATATGATTTACTAATGATCCCCGTTAATTTTTTTGGTTTCAGATGATCCAGTGATGAGCTGCAGTGATCACCGCGAAACACCTTTTTTTCTGGACCCCTCGCCGACTGACTGCATCTCGCTTATTTATCATTATTTTTCAATGAAAATTTTACTGTAGCTACTAGAAATATTTATTATTCATATGGGAAAACATTTTTCACTAAATAATAAAACCTGTAAAAAAAATCCCGAAAAAAGCGTTTTTTTTCGGCGGTATAAGTAGTTCCCTCGCCCCTTAAAGAATCCCTAGTTCACAGCATACGGTCTCGGCGCGCTCTCGACTATTTTCTATAAATTCGTACATATTTCATATTTCGATTTTCCAATATACTCTCAATATATTATACTTTCGAAATATGTGAAAAAAAAATCGATTTTTTAAACATTGTAAAGGGTTTTCGCCCCTTAAGTTAGATTAGCGAGTAATAGCGAGAAGGCTTCAATTGGGAAGAGTAATACGTGAAAATCCGCAAAAGTATGGGAACTAAGGAAATATAGATATATATTTTTTTAACTTTGGCATTAAATTTTGAATGAAAATCACGCGAGCTATTTACACAGTTTGGCCATCGTCAAGCGATGGATTTTTTCCTTCGCTTCTTCGTATCGGGCCATCCCATAAATAATGCGGTTTTTTTTTCAATTGCATTTTTCTTAACGGACAAGTGAATTTTGGAAGAGGAGCCTTGGTAGTCTACGAGAAAGATGGAAGAGCGTTGTAGAAAATGAAGAAAGTACAATTTACAATAAAAAAGAATTTTGTTTAAGTTAATTTTCAAAAAAAATAGTATAACAAAACCACATTATTTAACGAATGACCGAATCTTTCGTCTAATTGTATATTTTTGGAAATCGGTGCTCGGAAGTGAAAACGAAATAATGCTGACCGCGTTTACAATCGCCCCGGCGTCTCGAAGTCCGGATATTGTTGTACACAAGAATACTTCCGACGAAGTCGTGGAGCTCGTAGCTGCAATGACAAATAAATAAGTAAATGGAAATAAATCATTAAAGGGTATATCGATGGGACGTGTGTACCGATCGATCGTGGGATGTGTGAACGGGGGGGAGGGGGGCGAATGGCGCAATTGTGTCGTTTCGACAAATAATGCATACGTTGTAATACAATTCGGAGTTGGGATCTATTTTATATATATAGGAGGAGTTCGAGTCGCAAATCTATGACACGAGTGAAATACGCGACGACGAAATGACAGTGCCAACGAAACGTCTGTTAACGTGTCTCGTTGCGATCTCGATGGCCGCGTGTTGGCTCGATTGTTGTTCGGCACGGCCTGAGTACGATCACGGCATTTACGAAACCCCCGTTGGACACAACGAAGAACCGAGTGAAACATTTGGAAGGACATCGCGGAAAGATGACGAAGCGATGATCGAGAACAATCAATGGGATGCTGAGAAGGTGCGAGGCAAAGACAATGAACCGGAAACGAGCGCTGACATGGTAATTAGTCAAGCTTGATTTCTTCTTAATGACAAATATTGATAAGCGATAAAGTTGTTATTATTCAAGGAGCCAACGTCACGAACATTTCCCAACTGGAAAAAAAAAGAATTTTCAAGTTTAACATAGATAAAATACCCATATTCACGTATGCAAAGTTTCAGATAAAGTCAACGACTAAATAAGAGAATCAAATTGTTGTACTTAGAATTTTAGGAATTCAGGATCTTTGCACTCACGCAACATTGACAAAAAAAAAACTACTGTAACGTCGATTAGGTCATGAGGATTCCAAATACAACAAAAAACGTTTTCGGTTAACGACTTATGTGAAAAGATATTTAATGTTAAAATGTCGAAGACACTTAACATTTTCCCGGAAAAAAGGGACGAGCTGATAGGTCCCCCATCCAAATATTGGCGAAGACTGCTTTGGCATGGGAGATCTTCAGCAGCCGCCCAGCGCGTCCACCACTGTCAGTGTTCGTTCTCAAAGCCGTCCGTCACCTATCGTAAGATGTGTTAAAAAAAAAAGTCACGTTCTCCATAGGAATTAGACAGGTCCGCTCGAAATCTACAAGGCTTGCAACAGTTCTTCAACTCTGAAGCCAATACCGACGTGAAGTTTCCAAGTCCCGGGATGCATGAAAAGGGCCCAAGCAAAGCATGGAGGAAGAAGTCGTCATCTGATCAGATATCTGAGACGCAGATAGAGGAGAATTCGGCCGACGACCTGGGCAAATTCGTCAGGAGTATTCTCGACGACGTGAACGTACTGTCGCAACACGCCGAGTCTATACTGAATGGCCTGAAGATCGTATTGAGCACCGGTCCGGAGATCGGCTGCTCCGATTGTCTGTCAACGCTCAGCGCGACCACGGACGACTACGATAATACCCGGACGGTGGTTATGGATTTCTTGGAGCGTGGACAAGAAACGGCGGAACGCTTGACGAACGAGCTAAGCAGTCGAATGATCGGTGTGGCCGACGTGACAGGATCGGAACTGCCGAGCGGTCACGACATTTTAGCTTGCACGACGCGCCTAAAACGCAGACTGTTCAAATTATTGGAACTTGCTCGAGGTTGCATGAGTCGTCGTGACGATTCGAGCCGCTTGAGCGACGTGGAAGCTGTCGAGCAATCCATCTCATCCATTGATTCCGATGGCTTCGGTGTCCTGGAGAATCTGAAGACTCGCCATTCCGGCAAGTCCAACCCCGGTGCCGCCAATCATCCAGCCTTCCCAGCACCGAGATTCCACACGGCGTCTCCAGGATCCTCGGCAACAAAGTACTACAGCATGGATTCATCGGCGAACAGACCGTACACGGCATCTTCGGATTCGTACCTTGGAGCCCGTACATCATCGAGATCATCGAGCGACGTCTTCGAGGATCGAGTATTGAGCCATAAGATCACGAAAGAAATCGAAATTTACGGAACCCTGCTCTATTTTCTTCGCACGATTCCTACCATTCTCTCTGACATACTGAGCCTCCTCGATTCCGTCTGTACTGTCGACTCGCCCAGGGAAGAATCTTACAATGATGGAATAAACGGCCCGATAACGGAGCCCCCTTATCGTCTGGAAGAAATGGTCACTACTACTAAGCGTCCCGCGGCTGCTCACGTCGCTAAGAAGTTAATGGTGGCCTTTCCACCGAACCTTGAAAACGAGAACTCCGGGTCCTCTTCTTCCTCGAGCAGCCACGATGATACGAATCTCTTTGAGCCGGAAGAATCGGACGAGCCTGGCCATTCTCGGAATCTCGCTTACGAGGAGATAGTTGGTGCACCACGCACAGGAGGTGCCGTGGCTCCTCCGTTTACGCACACTTACGGACACGCGCATGGTGGCTCCTATCAGGACTCGCTGACTTCGTCAGGTCCTTGGAGTTACGGTTCGAGCGCCGGAAACCCGATGGCACATCGCTTCCCTCCGGGCCGTTACCCTCATTGCTTCTACATCAACACCATTCGATACGAGGGACCTGTCAATTCTTACGGAGTTGGGACACCATTTGATCTGTATGGACATCAACAGCATCAACCCCCACCGTTTCCCTTCGATCCGACAATGATGGCTCACGATAATTACGAGAACGACATCAGCCACATTCCCATTGACAACATCGCTCTCCCATTGAACAGCGATGAACATCACCCACCACGACATCTTCATTCCAATCGTGTTAAACTGAACTTGCAACACGGCCTCGTTGCGCTCGGTGCTTATGACGCAAAATCCGGAGATTTCCTCGTCCTCAACCTCGGCAAGTGCAGCCTCGTCGGCAAATTGGACAAAACGGCGAGATACATTGAGCTTCAATTGTTCGAAAAGCCAATCGCGATCATCAAATCGGCCGCACCGTATCCCAATCGAATTTGGCAAGTGCCCCTCGTCAATTTTCGAGACATCGTCGGCGCGAATATTCTGAAGGAACTTCGGAGGGAGTGCGAACGACGCTCGTCTGCAACATCGAGACGATACCGGTACGTTAGATCGACGACAAAGTGCACGGGAAATTACGATCTCTGAGCGATAACGAGATTGATCCTACGCTTAACTGGAATTGTCTTTGTCAGCTGGAATTATAAAAGAATCAGTATCGAATGAAGGTGCTTCCTTCGAATTATCGTTTTGGATTGTTGTTCGTTCACTTCTTAGAGTTCAGTCACTAGGGAATGCCCACAATCTTTATGAACTATAAGGACATTTTCGACACTGCTCGAATTGTTTTACTCGTCGAATATTGATTGATGAAATTATAGAATAATTCGTGAACATTATGAAAATAATTGTGATAATTAAATAGTAATATAATTGTGTAAATTATAATTAAGAAATAAAAAATAGTAAATTTTAGTAGTAGTAGTAGTACTTTTATTTCCAGGGTATATGCGCACTACTCTAGTCTGGAGGCCTAAATTTCGGGCGTTATTTCAGGCTCGATGACAAAAAAAAACAAACATATTTTAAGTATGCATTTTTCACAGTTTTTTTTATTCATGTTTCAAGAACTTATTATTAAAAAATAGCGCGAAAAAAAAATAAAAATTGAAAAAGTTATGGGCCTCTATGTCCGTGAAAAAAAAAAGTTGAAGGCGGTTGACATGATTCCAAAGCAGTCAGAAACAGAAATAAAATCAATTTTCTTGATGAATAAGAATATCATTGTGGAAGATAAGACAGGAAAGAAAAATCTCTAAATGACGACTGTCTGATAAAAAAGTTAATCCTTTGGCCTATTTTTTTTTGTTTTGAGTATAAGATTTTTTCTAAATAGTAATAATAATAATTTTGCAATGCCCGAGGTTGACTTCAAATTTGGTCCATACCAAATTTGAATTCAATCGGTTGAACAAAACTCGATATTTTATGTCAGACAGATTGAAAAAAGTAGTTACGAGAAAAACGCGTTCAAAGCTTTCAGCACAATTCCAGACAACCTCAACTATCTACGTGGAATAATGGCATCAGTTCCTCAGTAGGAGAAATACAAATAAACAATTCAAGCAATTACCAAAGTTACAATTGCCTTTTCATATTTTATAAATGTTACGTACAACGCACGGCATCGCTTTCGTTGAATTTCATCAAGCGAATTTTTTTTTTTTTTTTCGCTTACAACACCGCGACCAGTACCCAGAAGGAAAATGGGTCAGATCGAAAAATAATTGAGCGTAGCAAAAAAACATAAGCTGACAATGCTTATTTCTCGAGCTGACTCGTCAAAGGTGTAGCCCCCAATTAATTCCACCTTTTCCTCCAACTATTCGTTTATTCGCTTCAATTAAAATCGAGCTCTCGTTACACTTTGCATATTATTCTTTTCGTCACTCTTTCTCTTCGTGGTGGATTGTACGTCAAAGTAGAAAAAAAAAACGCGTATCGAAAGAAAAAAAAAATAAAAAAGGGCACAATGTCGATTGTCCGAGCTTCGTTTTTTCTCTCTCTTTTGCTCGTTTGTACGATCGTGTTGGAGAGAAGAATGGTCTCGTGCTTGAATACGTTCGATTCCGACGAATCAATCGAGATTCCCGCCCGGAGACGAGGCGAAAAGCGCCAAGCCGACGGAAGTTATTCGTTCAACTACTCATCGTCGCAGCAGAGGCCAATATTGGAACTGGTACTCGGAATCCTCGACACTTTTCACTCGTCTACGAAGACCGAACTCAGAAGGGCGAGATCCCGATTGGAGAGAAACGCCGAGCCGATTGTACAGTGAAATTACTGTAGCTTCGTGAACGATCGAGAAAAAAAAAAATAAACTCTGTGCGTCGATCGCTTTGGAAATTGTCAACGGAATTGAAGCGATGAATCAATAAGTTATCGCTCAGTGTGATTGATTGGAAACGTGTCATTCAACGCGGAATGCGACAATATCAATTGTTTGAACTGACAGAATATCAATTGTTGGTTGAACTAAGACAATATGAGTTGCGTTTGGTGCTCGAAGACCTGAGGACAATCGACGTTTTTGTATGCGCGTCTCCGTGCATTCCAATGCGAGTACGTTTGCACTTGGCGCACTTTTGTATTTTGCTATAAAACGACTATCGACGCTTCTCTTTTTTTATTGCTACTATCGTGAATTTCATTTTCCTTCTGGTAATTTCGTGTTTCCGTGGATAAAACTTTCGTATGGCACGGATACTTTTGAAAATTTTTGAGAATTGCCAACATGGAAAGCTGTAGAAAAACGATCGTTTTTCAACCAAAAGAAAAATAACTTTTTTAATTTGTCATTAACAAATGGACAAAACGTATCAATAATTTATTCGGCCACACGACAAAAAAAATAGATACGAACTATGCTCTGTCCGAATTTAGAATGAATCGAACGAATAGACTTGCACCGTTTCATAAAACATTGTTTCGATAAAAATACAAAAGAAAACAGGGTAAATCGCAACTGGGCGGTGCGCAAAAATCGTCATAACTCGGTCGATATTTGGATATTTTTACAAAATTTATGTTACATTCAAAGTTAAGACCCGAGGCTATAAAATTATGTGATAAAAAATCGTATTTCTTGAATTTCAAGCTTAAAGAGACCCCTTAAGAATTTTATTGTCACAAACGTATTCAAGCATTAGGGGAAAAACTTTGACGTAACATCACAAGAATTCGGGCAATTTCAGAAAATAATTATAAGAAAACTAAATACTTGAACGATAAATCATGTATTTGGCATTACAATAGCAAAACTATTTTGGTTAAACTGAAACAAAAACTACTCATAAACTATTTTTCATTGATCATCTGACTCGGCCATTTGTTATCTTGCTCGGCAGTTGGAAAAAAAATCCTCTATTGTTTATACGATTTTTACTACACATTCGCATCATTATTATAAAAGTTTCCCTGCAACATTATGCTTGAGAAAAAAAACTTCAGACCGCAGCCAAGGCGATGTAATACATAAATGAAATTGTCTTTTTTTTATTCTTTCGAACGAAACAGGTGGATGCAATTAAGTGCACCGTCGTTGAGCGCGATGTTAAATAACATTTCCGACTACATATACGTTTCATTTAAGGAGGCACACCCGAGTAGACGGCGAAAAAAATAGGTGAATTTTGGAAATTATTATCGCAAAAACTATTTGTACGATTTCATCTAAGTTTTTTTTAATCGAAAGTATAAATATTGAGGTATATTGACAATTTTTTATATAAAAATACATTGACTGGGAGTGCTGTTATTGTGGCCAGCGTAAAACATGTCCCTCGTTGGCGGTCCCCATGATTGCATGCAGTCGGTTGATCTGAAACAAAAATTTCGGAAAGATTCTTAAAATTTAATGTACAAAGCCCTTCGCATTGTCGATTTTTTTTTTACATAATTTTTTTTATCCAGTCAGAAAGATCGAAAATTTAGATTGAAAAATGAAGGTAAATTTCAATGAGGCGCTATTTGTGAAAAAAAATATTTTTTTTTCAAAAAATCAATTAATATAGTTAGTTCTTTATTTCCAGGTATATCCTTGCGGGTTTTCTACAGAGTTTTCCCCTCTGTACATTGATACCCAACTTACACGTTTCTTTCTCCTTTTTTTACATTTATCAAAATCAATTAATATATATTGATACAACATTTTTTCAATATACCTCAATATTTATACTTTCGAATAAGACAAACTTGGATGAAATTGGACAAACAGTTTTTGAGATAATAATTCCCAAAATTCACCTATTTCTTCCGCCGTCTACTCGGGCGTTCCCTCTTAAGGCCTTAGGCCACTCTAGGATTTCCAAAAATCGTTTTTTTTTTGTTAAAAATGTACCTTACTACCTATATAATTATATTCCAAAAAATTATGATGTGAAAAATCTCTAAGTACACGATTTTCGAATTATAGCGCAACCCCTCTTGATTAATGTCGTGACTTTCTACTAACTTTAAACGCGTTTATCTCAAAACTACATTTTTCAAGTCGGCCGGACTCATAACTCAAACAAATTTCAACCGATTCACTTGAAATTTGAACCGTATATTTAGAATTACACGGAGAGAATGAAAAATTAATTTTTGTCGTGAATTTCACGGTAAAAATTACCGTGATATATTTCAATGTGGTGAGAAATGAGAAAAGCATAATAATTCGTATGCGACAAGTTTTTTTTAACTCACGTTACAGAAAATTTCAAATACGTAGCTAAAATTTTACTATACAAGAAGGCTAGCGCGCACGATAATTTTTACCGAGAGCACAATGTATTTTCCTATAACACTCATTAAATTTTATAATAAATCTTAAAATAACTGTTATAAAGACGATACTTTTTTATAGACATTTTTGAAAGGCATAAAATAATAAAATGCACAGTAAAATTTCGCTGATATTTTATATTTTTTAAATTTAAGTTTTGCGTATTTTGTTACACATGAAAATTTACTAGAAAATCTGGTAAAATTTTCTATCTGAAGAAGAAATTTTATTTTATTTTCGTGAAAATCTGTGTTTTACTCAGTAATAATAAGCGAAGTTTCAGGCTTGTCATCTGGTTACCGTTACTGCACGGTAATTTTTAACATTTAATTCTCTCCGTGTACATTTTCTGAGGCACTGCGTAGGATTTCTTTTATTATATTGCATAGTTCCTTTTTTATAAACAATTTTCTGACAATTTTCTCATGGCATTCTATACTTTTTGTTTTAGAAATGCGCCATTTTGACAAAAAACAATATATCAAAAAATCCTACGTACTTCTATATCTATTCTTTTATATAATCGAAAAAAACTTTAGTGTCTCATCATAACTAAAAAATTATAGGAGCTGTTGGTCCGGCCGTTGACCTTCCAGAAATAAAGGCGTCATCGGACAAAATGCTGCACAGTCGCCATTCTGACATGTATCGCTGTGAAAAAATAATTTTGTATAGTCAATTACGTGTATAATAAAATCCCTATTTTGTAATTCCGATTTATTTTATGGTTTCGCTGAAAAAAAAAATCACAAAATATGCCCTTTTTGGCCTCTAGAGTGGCCTAAGATCTAAAATTTTAGAGCTCTCCCCATTGATACGTATACTATAACGATACACCGAAAACAAACTAAATCGTGTAAGCGGATTTCCTGCAATTAATTGCCAAAATATTCAGGCGAACGTTGAAAAAGTCACCGTTGTGTGGTATCGCTTCGAAAAGAATTTCACTCCATCCTCAAGCTCCTCGCTAACGAGCGATCATACGCGTTAGTTTTTGAAGCTCGAAGCGTTAGTTTTTGAAGCTCGGAGCTCGGGCGATGCTCTCGAGAGATCGGAAAGGTCGTGAACAGTGTGTACACATTTTAGTAACGATTTGAGTTCGTGGCGAAAGAAATATGTCACGCTAGTCGCGTCACTTTACTTATCTTTGACATTAGAATGAATGATTTATGAACTCCCGATAAAATGAAGCTTCTACATGCATAGCTTATCAGTCCTAACGTAACATAACGCGAATTTTCTCAGAGTATGCGAACGCGGGTAAGAATAAATTAGCTGGCGAATGCAGCAACATTATATTCCGGCTTCTAGGATTCGTCGACACGGGATATTCCATGCCAATTGTACGAGTGACCGTGTCACGATTTAAAAAATTTACCATAATTTTTCAATGAAAGTATAATAATATCATTTTTTTCTATAATATTAGATGAAGTAAAAAGTTCTGAGCGTTTTTTCACTTTATTTCGACGATGAAATTAACATAGTTAGGATTATCCGATTTAGATCAAATATGCGCCGTTTTGTTCGATAACTTTTGTCCATTTTGAAGGCAATTTCATAATTCCGCGATTGAAGAAGTCCTCGCCCCTGTTGGTAAAGAACTTGACCATCTCATTTTCACAAGCCTCTTTTGAGACCAGTTTTGTACCATCAAGAAAATTTTGAAAAGGCTTGAAAAGGTGATAATCGCTTGATGCCAGGTCTGGACTATACGGCGGGTGCGACAGAACCTCCCATCCAAGCTCTCGGAGCTTCTGGCGCGTCGTTAAAGATGTGAGCGGCCTGGCGTTGTCTTGATGGAACACAATACCCTTCCTATTGGCCAATTCTGGCCGCTTCTGATCGATC
The DNA here is from genome assembly GCA_963932345.1 of Ophion ventricosus. Lineage (NCBI taxonomy): Eukaryota > Metazoa > Arthropoda > Insecta > Hymenoptera > Ichneumonidae > Ophion > Ophion ventricosus. Next base: position 3,570 of record CAWVQM010000374.1, on the reverse strand, counting down.
GCCTGCTTCAATCTGGTCAATTTTTGACAGTAGAGGTCCAAATTGAGTGTTTGTCCCAATGGGAGCAGCTCATAGTGGATGATTCCATTGCAATCCTACCGAACACACAGCAAAACCTTCTTGACCGTTAATCCGGGCTTGGCGATCGTTTGGGCCGGCTCACTGCGATTGGACCACGATCTTTTTCGGCTGTTGTTCTCGTATGTGACCCATTTTTCATCGCCAGTCACCATCTGCTTCAAAAATGGGTCGATTTCATTACGTTTCAGCAAAGAATCGCAGACATCAATTCGGTCCAAAAGGTTCTTTTGCGTTAATTCGTATGGCACCCATACATGGAGCTTCTTCTTGAGACCAGCCTTATGCAAATGGTTCCAAACGGTTTTCTGGCTAATCTTCGCTTCCTGGGCAATGGAATAAGTGCTCACATACCGGTCCGACTCGACGATTTCCATGATTTTATCGACATTTTCGACGATTGACCTACCCAGAGCGTGCCTCATCTTCGACGACCATATTACCAGAACGGAATCGTTGGAACCACCACTTTGCTGTTGCATTCGATACTGTATTGGGTCCATAAACAGCACAAATTTTTTTGGCCGCCTGCTCCGCCTTTTCGACTTGGTCGTAGTGGTACTGAAGAATGTATCGAATTTTCTCTTTTTTACCTCCATTTTGGAACGCTGTAACACACAACTCGCTTCACCAAACACAAAGCTGTCAAAGAACTTTTTTTGAAGCGTAATGTCACCTTTAAATCGCTGTATAGTATGACCCGATGCGATGTATACATCGTGAGACATTGCTCACTAAAGACATCCAGCGGAAAACGTTTAGAACTTTTTACTTCACCTAATATTAATATTCCTGTAGTGAATAAATAAAAATATTTCAAAGAGGTCTTTATCGCCGAGTGTTTTCCTCAGTTTCCCCGTGCCTCCGTGTGCGCGTAGGAGGGCACGGGGAAACTGAGGGAATCTTGCCGATTCGGAAATACATGAGACCGCTACTGTGCCGAACATAAATCTCGATTAAAACGAAAAGTAGAAAAAAAATGAAGAGAATGAGATATATATATATAATTTTACGAACAAGAATCTACACATGTACATATATCGCGAGTAAAAGTGTATAAAAGATTAGCTTAGATAGTGCGACCCTCGACAGTCTCATTACCCGAACGTATCGAGTACGCGAAGTCTGGTGCGTGTGCGTTCCGAGCTAATAAATCCTTCGATCTCCTTCATTCGGTTCCTAACGTTCGCTTGATACGTTCATAAGCGGAGATCTTGCGCGCGACACGTTGCACCATAGCACGTATACATAGTTCATTGAATTTTTTGTCAATTTACACTCATCAGCATGGTTCGTTGGGTCTTCGCTAGCTTCGTCTTCGCTTGCGTTCTTTGCTTTATACAGGTTTGTATCTTTTACGAATTATATGTATTGAAAAATAATTTAACTCGTTCTCGCTCTGAGTACATTTTCTTTGATATGTACATATATTGAGGGCAGCAAGTGCGAGACGAATTAATGGAAAGATTACAAAAAAATATTGACAAAAATAATAACAGATTAAATTGAAGATTGATCGCTTCAGTAATTATATATATATATTTATATATATATATATATATATATATATATATATATATATACGGGGTGAGAATTATAAGGTGGTCCTGTGTTTTTTTAAGACTTTTCTTTCACGAACCCGAATATTTAATAATTAACTAATTTTCGTCGAGAATTAAGTAAAAATACATCCCAGTTTACTGGAAAAAAATCAAGCCAAGTTACCGAACTTTTAACTCAAAATTACGACTTTAAAAATCGTCTAATTTATGCAGCACTTTATGGAGACGACATGCTAGCCTCATTTCTATCTGATAGTTAATATATACCGAATAACTCTAGATGTTTGATATAAACTGCTCTAAGCATGTAAAAAATTCTGTAGATTCCGTAACAATAAAAACAGGGAGTCACTGAATTTTTGAAGAAAATATAAATGATAAAACTTAAAAAAAATGCGTGTGGCAGAAGAATTTTCGTAACTGTAACTTCTCAGAGAACATGTAAAAATGTCGAAATCAACCAAATTTATGCGAATTTTTTTATTCCAGTTCATCGTTGGGTATCATAATTTATTGCAACTTATTTTTATTAAGCGCCACTGTAATCTACTAATGGTTCAAAAAGATCTACTAATCATCTACTAATGATTCAAAGATTCAAAATACGGCCTACCGCGAAAGAACTACCTTAAGAGTTTAGCGAGGATGTTTTTCGACCGCGAAAAATATATTTCAGGGTTTTTCAAGAACCGGTCGAAAAAAATTTAGCGTATTTTTGTAATGAGTAGGATTCGCTAGAAAAAAAATGAGCACAGTGCACGGAGAGAATTAAAAAGTAATTTTTGTCGTGAATTTCACGGCAAAAATTACCGTGATATATTTCAATGTGGTGACAAGTGAGAAAAGCATAATAATTCGTATGCGACAAGTTTTTTTTAACTCACGTTACAGAAAAATTTCAAATACGTAGCTAAAATGTTACTATACAAGAAGGGTAGCACGCACGATAATTTTTACCGAGAGCACAATACATTTTCCTATAACACTCATTAAATTTTATAATAAATCTTAAAATAACTGTTATAAAGACGATACTTTTTTGTAGACATTTTTCAAAGGCATAAAATAACAAAATGCACAGTAAAATTTCGCTGATATTATATATTTTTTAAATTTAAGTTTTGCGTATTTTGTTACACATCAAAATTTACTAGAAAATCTGGTAAAATTGTCTATCTGAAGAAGACATTTTATTTTATTTTCGTGAAAATCTGTGTTTTACTCAGTAATAATAAGCGAAGTTTCAGGGTTGTCATCTGGTTACCGTTAATGCACGGTAATTTTTAACATTTAATTCTCTCCGTGTGGGAAAATATCAAAATGATATATACACGCACACATATGTATATAGAATAGAAGTAATTAATACATATTTTTATATATATATAATTATTTACATAATAATATATATGTAAATATATATAGATATATATTATTAATATATATATATATATAGTAATATTCTATATGTGTGTGTGTGCGTGTGTGTGCAGAGACTAGCGCGCGAGGTAAATTATTTTCGAAAATCGTTACTTTATTTTACGTTTCATTACTTTTGTCATTAGTTTTTCGATTTATCTAATTTTTAATTCGAATCACACTTCCTGTACTTAATTCCGAAAAAAAAATACCTATAATTCATATCACGATTTTTGTCTTAATGATTTTTCTGTTGGAAAACAAAGTGATCACTTTTGCAATCAACAAAAAGAGAAAAACCAATGTGTAACAAGTGTTTAAAAAGTATCTATAAAATCATAAAAACAGAGTTGGAACAATCGATTACATGTTAAAATAATTCAATGCAATTTCGCTAATCATATTTCTGACAAATATATTAATCGCCCGCTGCGGGTTGCTCTAGTCTAAAGGCTAAAGATATATTACGTGTTGCTAAGTGAAAATGCATGGTTGCGAGCTTCGAAGAATT
>CAWVQM010000373.1:12500-27929 GCA_963932345.1 Ophion ventricosus | reverse complement strand
CTTTTTTTTTCTTCTTTTTTTTTTTTTTTCGTTTTAATCGATAGCGATCAATCTTGTGTCTGAATGAGTAATGCGAATGCGGTGTAATATCTTGAGAACAAATGAAGCTTCTTCTAGGAGGAAATGAAAATAAAGAAAAAAAAAAAAAAACCTTAAGCGTCGCTGAGGATAGTCGAAATGTAAAATTGATGAACGGTGGTTGCGAACTTCGTGGGGCACGATGCCGAAAGTATCGAGATTCGTGATAAATCGAGGTAGTCCAGTAAAATAGACGAAAACCCAGCACACTTTTTAGCAGAGAATTAGAATTTTTGAATGAAACTAGATGGTTGCATAGTGAAAGTAACTCTCAGTGAAAATTTTGCCCAACTTGTCCCAACATTAAGAAATTAGGGGTTGAAAACTTAAAAATTGCTCGTATCTCGATAATTAATAGCCCGATCGAAAAATATTTCAAACAAAAGTTGTTTGGAATCATAAAATACGTATAAAGTTATGTAACGTCGGATCTTCTATCTTTGAAAATAGCGGCACAAAAATGGTTTTAAAATTCTGGGAAATAGGGGTTGAAAACTTAAAAATCGCTCGTATCTCGATAAATAATAGACCGATCGAAAAATATTTCAAACAAAAGTTGTTTGGAATAATAAAATACGTATAAAGTTGTCTGACGTCCGATCCTCTATCTTTGAAAATAGCGGCACAAAAATGGTTTTAAAATTCTGGGAAATAGGGGTTGAAAACTTAAAAATCGCTCGTATCTCGATAAGTAATAGACCGATCGAAAAATATTCCAAACAAAAGTTGTTTGGAATAATAAAATACGTATAAAGTTGTCTGACGTCCGATCCTCTAACTTTGAAAATAGCGGCACAAAAAAGGTTTTAAAATTGTGGGTTTGCTTGAAAAGGTATCCTCCGCGTGAGCACCACTGACCCAGACAAGTAGATACACGCGCTGAGTGTGGAGGAAGCGTCGCTGCGAGTACGAGCGGTACGGAACACATAGGATGTCTCTTTTTTCCAGTGGTGCGCAACTAGTAAATTCGCCAACTTTATGACGTTAAAACGGACATTAAAAAGAGCATAAAAAATTTTTTTCTCGCTACAAATATAGAGGAACTTATCCTGATTCGATATATATCGAAAAAAAAAAAAACATTTTTTGAGATATATAAATATTTTTTTATAATTTTCTAAACATGTACTGTTTTCCGCATCAACCCTCAATTTTCTAATCGTTTTTGTGCCGCTATTTTCAAAGATAGGGAGTCGGGCGTCAGATAACTTTATACGTATTTTATTATTCCAAACAACTTTTGTTTGAAACATTTTTTGATCGACCTATTAATTATCGAGATACGGCGATTTTTCAAGTTTTCAACCCCTATTTCTTATAGATTTCGGGCGAGTTGAGGGGCAAAATTTCATAAGGGTTACTTTCAGTATGCAACCATCTAGATTCAGTAAAAAATTCCAATTCTACACTAAAAAAGTGCTGAGTTTTTGTCTGTTTTTACTGGACTAGGGCTCGAAGCGTTTGTTAAGGCAAAATGTTTAGGGTTGTTGGGTTTCTTTGGGCTTGTATGGTGGCATGTATGTTTGGATTTCTCTGGGCTTGTAAATCCCGCCTTGTTTCAGTATGTTTGGGCTTGTTTGGGTTTGTTTGCTTTGTTCGGCAGTGTTTGGATTTATGTTTCCACCTTGTTTGGGTTTCTTTGAGTCTGTTTGGGTTTGTTTTTTGGCACTCTCTCTCTCTCTTTCTCTCTCATGTTTTACTCTACTTGCTCTTGTTTGTGATTATCAAAGTTCCTGAACAAAACCCACAAGGCCAAGTAAACACACGAGGCTCTGCACACTCGCGCGATTGGGTTTCTCGTGGGCATTGGCTCCGTGGCATCAATTAGCCCCGTCGCGCCGGGCAAGTAGTGGATTCGCGTCCAGAGAGAGAGAGAGAGAGAGAGAGAGAGAGAGAGAGCCATTCGATGAAGAGGAATCCTCTGATAAGCGCGTACCAGAAGAAAGTGTACACTAATGCAGCCTAGCGGACAACGACGACAACACGAAGGTTGAAGAAGAGGAAGAGATGGCGAAGGAAGAGGCGAAGGAGGAGGAGGTGGAATAAAAAGTACAGCGGAGTGGGAAAAAGACGAACGAGGATAGGCGGATGAGCCAAAAGGGCATGTCAGAAGGATGGGGGGGGGGGGGGAGGTGAGGAGAGAAGGCGGAGGGGGGCAAGTAGCTGGGAATCGCGCGATGAGCTTCCCAGGAGTCTTCACTGGCCATCTAATTATCCGTACCAAGAAACTCGTGGTGTCCGTCTCTTCGTTCCTCGAAAGTGTTTACTCAAATTGCACGAGGATGAAAGCTTCCGATCATTGGACGACAACGACCCGAGTCCATCTCTAGTCGTTTGGGTTTGTTTGGATTCGCTTTGGTTTGTTTGGGTTTTTTTTGTTTGTTTGGGTTTGGTTGGATATATTTGGGTTTTGGTTGGGTTTGTTTGGATTTATTTGGATTCGTTTGGGTTCGTTTGTGTTTGTTTGGGTTTGTTCCTCGAAAGTGTTTACTCAAATTGCACGAGGATGAAAGCTTCCGATCATTGGACGACAACGACCCGAGTCCATTTCTAGTCGTTTGGGTTTGTTTGGATTCGCTTTGGTTTGTTTGGGTTTTGTTTGTTTGTTTGGGTTTGGTTGGATATATTTGGGCTTTGGTTGGGTTTGTTTGGATTTATTTTGGGTTCGTTTGGGTTCGTTTGTGTTTGTTTGGGTTTGTTTGAGTTGCACGAGGATGGAAGCTTCCGATCGTTGGACGACAACGACCCGAGTCCATTTCTAGTCGTTTGGATTTGTTTGGTTTCGTTTTGGTTTGTTCGGGTTTTTTTGGTTTGTTTGGGTTTGGTTGGGTTTGGTTGGGTTTGGTTGGGTTTGGTTGGGTTTGGTTGGGTTTGTTTGGGGTGGTTTGGGTTTGTTTGGATTTGTTTGGGTTTGTTTGGGCTTGTATAGTCGGCTTCGTAATAAAAAATGGACGCAAAGTTTCAGCCCTTTCGTGCTTGTTCTTTTTTTTTCTTGCTATTAGCAAAACTTATCGTATTTCTCAGCTGCGGCAGTCAAGCATATCTCGCTTTACGCTCGAGGTAAATCGGTAACGTCTCCAAAGGAGACCGGCAAAACGAGCAAATCGAGGGAGGCAATAAGAGAGCGAGAATGAAGAAAATAATCCGGGTAAAACGAAAGAAGCGTTGAGAAGCAAGAGAAGCAGGGGAAGAGAGAGAGAAGAGAGAGAGAGAGAGAGAGAGAGAGAGAGAGAGAGAGAGAGAGAGAGGAGCAAAAAATAAAGGCACGTACAGAGTCTCCACTGACAGATACATCTTTATTGTTCAACAGAGACTGAATCACGCGGCTAAAAACTCTTGCATCTCTCGTGCTTGAATTGAACGCAAGTGAAACGAGACCAAAGAATGCTCGTTCTCCGAAAAAACAAAAAAAAACTATTCTACCATTCACTAAACAAGATCTTAAGATCGTGTTTAGTAAATATAGTGATAAATGTTTAAGGAAATTAATTTTTTTACCAATATACAAGACCGAAACCTCCTGAGGATGCTGCAACCTTCTCAGAGATGCTGGACCTTTCTTAGGGATGCTGCACCCTCCTTGGGAATGCTGGAGCCTTCTCAAGGTTGCTGGATCCTTCCTACGGATGCTCCATCCTCCTCGAGGATGCTGGACCCCTTCTTAGCGTTGCTGGACTCTCCTCAGGGTTGCTGGAACCTCCAATGGCCATCATTTAGGATACCTCAGGGATGCTGGACCCTCCATAGGGATGAAGCAAGGTACAAAGGCCCTCCTTAGGGATGCTGGACCCTCCTCAGGGATGTTGGAACCCTCCTAAGATCCTTCTTGATCCTACTTAGGGAGGCTTGACCTTCCTTAGAGATTCTTGAACCTTCTGAGAGATGCTGCAACCTTCTCGGAGATGCTGGACCTTTCTTAGGGATGCTGCACCCTCCTTGGGAATGCTGGAGCCTCCTCAAGGTTGCTAGATCCTTCCTACGGATGCTCCATCCTCCTCGAGGATGCTGGACCCCTTCTTAGCGTTGCTGGACTCTCCTCAGGGTTGCTGGAACCTCCAATGGCCATCATTTAGGATACCTCAGGGATGCTGGACCCTCCATAGGGATGAAGCAAGGTACAAAGGCCCTCCTTAGGGATGCTGGACCCTCCTCAGGGATGTTGGAACCCTCCTAAGATCCTTCTTGATCCTACTTAGTGAAGCTTGACCCTCCTTAGAGATTCTTGAACCTTCTGAGAAATGCTGCAACCTTCTCGGAGATGCTGGGCCTTTCTTAGGGATGCTGCACCCTCCTTGGGAATGCTGGAGCCTCCTCAAGGTTGCTAGATCCTTCCTACGGATGCTCCATCCTCCTCGAGGATGCTGGACCCCTTCTTAGCGTTGCTGGACTCTCCTCAGGGTTGCTGGAACCTCCAATGGCCATCATTTAGGATACCTCAGGGATGCTGGACCCTCCATAGGGATGAAGCAAGGTACAAAGGCCCTCCTTAGGGATGCTGGACCCTCCTCAGGGATGTTGGAACCCTCCTAAGATCCTTCTTGGTCCTACTTAGTGAAGCTTGACCCTCCTTAGAGATTCTTGAACCTTCTGAGAGATGCTGCAACCTTCTCGGAGATGCTGGGCCTTTCTTAGGGATGCTGCACCCTCCTTGGGAATGCTGGAGCCTCCTCAAGGTTGCTAGATCCTTCCTACGGATGCTCCATCCTCCTCGAGGATGCTGGACCCCTTCTTAGCGTTGCTGGACTCTCCTCAGGGTTGCTGGAACCTCCAATGGCCATCATTTAGGATACCTCAGGGATGCTGGACCCTCCATAGGGACGAAGCAAGGTACAAAGGCCCTCCTTAGGGATGCTGGACCCTCCTCAGGGATGTTGGAACCCTCCTTAGATCCTTCTCGATCCTACTTAGTGAAGCTTGACCCTCCTTAGAGATTCTTGAACCTTCTGAGAGATGCTGCAACCTTCTCGGAGATGCTGGGCCTTTCTTAGGGATGCTGCACCCTCCTTGGGAATGCTGGAGCCTCCTCAAGGTTGCTAGATCCTTCCTACGGATGCTCCATCCTCCTCGAGGATGCTGGACCCCTTCTTAGCGTTGCTGGACTCTCCTCAGGGTTGCTGGAACCTCCAATGGCCATCATTTAGGATACCTCAGGGATGCTGGACCCTCCATAGGGATGAAGCAAGGTACAAAGGCCCTCCTTAGGGATGCTGGACCCTCCTCAGGGATGTTGGAACCCTCCTAAGATCCTTCTTGATCCTACTTAGTGAAGCTTGACCCTCCTTAGAGATTCTTGAACCTTCTGAGAAATGCTGCAACCTTCTCGGAGATGCTGGGCCTTTCTTAGGGATGCTGCACCCTCCTTGGGAATGCTGGAGCCTCCTCAAGGTTGCTAGATCCTTCCTACGGATGCTCCATCCTCCTCGAGGATGCTGGACCCCTTCTTAGCATTGCTGGACTCTCCTCAGGGTTGCTGGAACCTCCAATGGCCATCATTTAGGATACCTCAGGGATGCTGGACCCTCCATAGGGATGAAGCAAGGTACAAAGGCCCTCCTTAGGGATGCTGGACCCTCCTCAGGGATGTTGGAACCCTCCTAAGATCCTTCTTGATCCTACTTAGTGAAGCTTGACCCTCCTTAGAGATTCTTGAACCTTCTGAGTAATGCTGCAACCTTCTCGGAGATGCTGGACCTTTCTTAGGGATGCTGCACCCTCCTTGGGAATGCTGGAGCCTCCTCAAGGTTGCTAGATCCTTCCTACGGATGCTCCATCCTCCTCGAGGATGCTGGACCCCTTCTTAGCGTTGCTGGACTCTCCTCAGGGTTGCTGGAACCTCCAATGGCCATCATTTAGGATACCTCAGGGATGCTGGACCCTCCATAGGGATGAAGCAAGGTACAAAGGCCCTCCTTAGGGATGCTGGACCCTCCTCAGGGATGTTGGAACCCTCCTAAGATCCTTCTTGATCCTACTTAGTGAAGCTTGACCCTCCTTAGAGATTCTTGAACCTTCTGAGAAATGCTGCAACCTTCTCGGAGATGCTGGACCTTTCTTAGGGATGCTGCACCCTCCTTGGGAATGCTGGAGCCTCCTCAAGGTTGCTAGATCCTTCCTACGGATGCTCCATCCTCCTCGAGGATGCTGGACCCCTTCTTAGCGTTGCTGGACTCTCCTCAGGGTTGCTGGAACCTCCAATGGCCATCATTTAGGATACCTCAGGGATGCTGGACCCTCCATAGGGACGAGGCAAGGCACAAAGGCCATTCTTCGAATCTTCTTTTCAGTCTTCCACGAAAAACATGGCCTATCGTGCACCTGCAGCAGCCACACGTGATGACGAGGGGATCGAGCATGGGCGGGGAGGGATAGAAAAGAAGAGAGTGCGGTAAGATCACAACCACAAACGGAGAGGACAGGTAGAGAGAAAGAGAGAGAGAGAGAGAGAGACGGTGAGTTCCCCGCTGTGGCTTTTCTGTCTGTCTCTCTCTCTCTCTCTCTCTCCAGAGACCCTTCGAAGTGAGACATCAAGCAAGATCGGTGCTCGAGTGAGAGCTGACGATGAGGCAAAAGACCCGCGTGCCTTCACGACGATAGTTCGCCGACGCCGTCGGCCGGAAAGGTGTGTAAAAACGAGGCTTGGGCGGTTCTTTCAAGGCGGAGAACGCTCGCCTCGGCTCTTGCTCCCAAGACCCCCTCCTCCCCCTTCTCACCTTCCCCTTACTCCAGCATCCAACTTCCCGTCCTTTTGCTCCCGCTTCACCAACATCGTAATTTATATTTTTCAACGCTCCTCTTTTTATTCTCTCTCTCTCTCTCTCTCTCTCTCTCTCTCTCTCTCTCTCTCTCTCTCTCTTTCTCGGACATCTCGAGGGAAGAATATTCCTTCGCGCTTGGTTGACCTCGATGGAATTGCAATGGGATGGAAACTTGGGTGGCGTAAGACAGAGAAAGAAAGAGAGAGAGAGAGAGAGAGAGAGAAACAGGGAGACAGAGATAAAGGCCCGAAAGGCTCAATGAAATGGTGAAGACACTTGGAGAATAAAAAGAGCATACAAATTGATCTTGGAGTACGGAGGATCGACAAGTAAAAAAGGTTCTATTGTTACGGATCGCTGGTCGTATGAAAAAAAAACGCAAAGAGAATCTTTCCAACGTCTTCAATTAGTGATGGAGCGTGGTTGCACTTCGAAACTTGGCCGCGTCTGATTGTCGTAAAAATCAAAGGAGTTGGGTGGACTCCAATTGCCAAGGAGTAGTTGAGACATTGATGAGAACGATGGGACAGTAGGAAGAAATCAACCAAAGCTTCATCCAACACTAGACCAATTAGGAAATTGGAAAGCTGGAGGATGCCGCCGGAGAAGTACGATACATTTCAATCTTCAGTCTTCATTGATGAAAATGAGCTAAAAGTAGCGAGGAACATTTATTCGAAGGCTCGTTCTACCTAGACCAACCCAAAGAACAGCCTAGACCAAGTTAGGTAAGCTTGAAAGCGTTGGATTGATATTTTCACCAGAGTAGTTCAATTGATTCCAATCTCCGGGTACGTAGCACTGATCAAAATGATCAAAAAGTAGCAAGTTATGTTTATCCAAAGTCTCGTTCCAGCCTAGACTAAGTTAGATGAGCTTGAAAGCGTTGAATTGATGTCTGCACCAGAGTAGTTCAATTGATTCCAATCTCCGGGTATGTAGCACTGATCAAAATGATCAAAAAGTAGCAAGTTATGTTTATCCAAAGGCTCGTTCCAGCCTAGACTAAGTTAGATGAGCTTGAAAGCGTTGAATTGATGTCTTCACCCAAATAGTCCGATAACCTCCAATCACCCGGTACGCATCAATCAAAATGATCAAAAAGCAGCAACCGTTTATCCAGAGGTTCGTCCAATTCTACACCAACTTGCCTAAACGTTTTTTGAAGTATGATTCAGAGCAGTTGATAAATGTCCATTCGATTGACATCTGAATCTGAGGATATGATGATTGCGCCGAAAATGGTCGCCAGGTCTCGCACACTGAGGCAAAATAGTAGCTCAGCAAGGTTAGGGAAAGTGGGCCACAAGAAATACACATGGTGGTCGATTATCATCATTCTAAATGAAAGTGGTTTAACGGACTCGAAGGCAGAGCTCCATTACTGCATTTGGGCCTCAAGCGGCTGAACGATTCATCCGATGACCGAGAGCAACGAGCGTAGAAGTGACGAAAGTACACACGTTATTAATCTTAACGAAGGCTAACTGCCTGAGACAATTGGAAGGTGCCATAAATTCATTGAAAGCCCGCATATGAGTAGACGGCTCGTGTATACAGGCGGGTTAATGAGCTGAGAGGTTCGAGGGCCTACGCAAGTCAAAACAACTGGATTGCGTATGTGCAACGACCCAGGGTTTTGGCATCCAGATCCTGAATGATCGCGGGTATCACCCAAGCATTGAGTCCTTTCCTAACCTCTTTGCTTCCTTTCCACCACCATCTTTTTGTGCCCGGATTAATTAGGATGATCAACACGGTTGCTGGAGATCGAACCGATTCTGAGTGAAGGCCAAGAGGTCGTGTGTTCTCGAAAGAGTGCTTAGGATCGTTTCACAGCCATGCAGCGTGGCCGTTGAGGGTGCCATTTACCGTTTAGTGGTCATCCAATGATGCCTCCATCAATGTTTTGCGTCTCAAAGCCAAATAGACCAAATTTACCGTCATAAAGAAACAAAACCACATTCAGCCTCAAGGAAGTCTAGTCCTGGTTCTTCAACTTCTCCAGCTGGAGGCACAGCTGACAGGCTCTAGTTCTCCACAACGTCTCCAGTCAATAGTTAGAGGCTTTGTTGGACTAATTAAGTTGATCAGCACCGTTACTGGAGATCGAACCGATTCTGAGTGAAGGCCAAGTGGTCGTGTGTTCTCGAAAGAGTGGTTAGGATCGTTTCACAGCCATGCAGCGTGACCGTTGAGGGTGCCATTTACCGTTTAGTGGTCATCCAATGATGCCTCCATCAATGTTTTGCGTCTCAAAGCCAAGTAGACCAAATTTACCGTCATAAAGAAACAAAACCACATTCAGCCACAATGAAGTCTGGTTCTTCAACTTCTCCAGCTGGTGAAGCAGCCTCTTCTGGTTTTCCACAACGTGTCCAGTCTCCAGTTGGAAGTTTTGTCGGTGGAGGCTTCGATGAAGCCGTGCAGCTTGCTGACACGATGGAGGACGGTGCCACAGCAGGCGAAAGAGACATTTCCGAGGTGGGAGATGCAAAGAAAGGAGGAACTTGAACGCGATAGAAGCTTCGGCACGTAGAAGGCAATGGAAGAAGGAACGGGCCAGCGTTACGAGGAAGAGAGGAAAGACGTTCGAGGCGCGAGGACTGCCATGCATGCTGGTAACCGATGTATAAAAAAATCAGATCCAACCGATAGAGTGAAAAAAGGCACGAGAAAGGGAGAGAGAGAGAGAGAGAGAGAGAGAGCAGGAGAATGAGAGAGCAAGAAAACGTATACACGAGTAGCGGCGCCGATATCTCGATTCGAGGATCTCATGGTCGAACAGCCAGTCGTTCACCGCACGCCTTTCGTTTATACATTCGAATAGGAGTGTGAGAGAGGAGGAGAGAAAGAGAGAGAGAGAGAGAGGGGGGAGAGAGAGGGAGAGAGAGAGCAAGTCAAAAGCCAGGAACGACGAGTGAAAAAGCAAGAAAATCAAGGAAGCGAGAATATAAGGATGGTAACGTGTAACCGAGGGAATAAAGAGCAAGTGAGAAGAGAGGAGAGAGATAGAGAGAGAGCAAGAAATCTTCCTGCAAGGGTCCCCACGGCGAGGGCATCGCCGAGCCAAGAATATGCGAGCTCTGAATCAAATGGAAAAAATGAAGAAACGAAGAGTCGGTGCTCACCATTCCCCTCGGCCCCTTAACGTTTCCCTCGGTCCTCCTCTTCACGCTGCCCTTGTCCCTCGCCAACGTGTCTCAGGACGAGCAAAAGGGAATACAAGAAAAGAGATCGAGAGCTAAGAAGAAACGGAATAGCTGGTGAAGGGAGAGAGAGAGAGAGAGAGAGAAAGAGAGAGAGGAAGAGAGAGAGAGAGAGACCTCTCGCTGGCAATCCTCTCTTCTTTCTTCTCGCCCCATGTGTTAACCAGCGGTGTCGGCGTCCCAATTCGATACATCCTGTTTAGTTCGCACGTGATCCGATCTCACGTACGAAAATTCAATCGCAAAACGCCTTCCTCAAAGGCCTTCCCCCCCCCCCCCCCCCCCCCATTACGGTTGTTCGTTAGTTGATGGGAAAGATTTATCATCACGTCAATGATTATCAAAGATCTTACCGTACTGCCAGACACCATTGTACGGATTTAAGATTCGAATCGTTACTGATCGATGATTCATCACGCCTGGGGGCCAGGTCGTGGCCTCAACGAGGCTCTTCGAGGGTCCGTTTTGGTAGAAACTCGTAGGCACTCCAGTTCGGAAGAGCATGACGTCCGGTTGGGTCTACGCTTGGAGGCCTTTGGAGAACCAGCAATCGGAACTGATCATCTAGAATCAAGGAGCGCAGTGATTGAGGGAATGATACAAATGGTGGAGTTTGGGATGATGCGTTTGATCACTTGCTGATGAGAGGTGGCTTGATGAGATGGTGGAGCTTGGAGTAAATGTTGTAGCTGAGAGTGGATGTTGTAGCGAAGAGTGGATGTTGTAGCTAAGAGTGGATGTTGTAGCTAAAAGTGGATGTTCTAGCTGAGAATGAATTTTGTAGCTAAGAACAGATATTGTAACTAAGAGTGGATTGTTGTAACTAAGAGTGGATATTGTCGCTAAGAGTAGATGTTGGAGCTAAAAGTGGATGTTGGAGCTAGGAGTGGATGTTGTAGCTTGGAGTGGATGTTGCAGCTAAGAGAAGATGTTGTGGCTAAGAGTGGACGTTGTAGCTAAGAGTGGATTTTGCAGCTAAGAGTGGATGTTCTTGCTAAAAGTCGATGTTATAGCTAAAAGTGGATGTTGTAGCTAAGAATCGATGTTCTAGCTGAGAGTGGATGCTGTAGCTAAGAATAGATATTGCAACTAAGAGTGGAATCGTCGCTGAGAGTGGATGTTGGAGCTAAAAGTGGATGTTCTAGCTGAGAATGAATTTTGTAGCTAAGAACAGATATTGTAACTAAGAGTGGATTGTTGTAACTAAGAGTGGATATTGTCGCTAAGAGTAGATGTTGGAGCTAAAAGTGGATGTTGGAGCTAGGAGTGGATGTTGTAGCTTAGAGTGGATGTTGCAGCTAAGAGAAGATGTTGTGGCTAAGAGTGGACGTTGTAGCTAAGAGTGGATGTTGCAGCTAAGAGTGGATGTTCTTGCTAAAAGTCGATGTTATAGCTAAAAGTGGATGTTGTAGCTAAGAATCGATGTTCTAGCTGAGAGTGGATGCTGTAGCTGAGAATAGATATTGCAACTAAGAGTGGAATCGTCGCTGAGAGTGGATGTTGGAGCTCAAAGTGGATGTTCTAGCTGAGAATGAATTTTGTAGCTAAGAACAGATATTGTAACTAAGAGAGGATGTTGTAACTAAGAGTGGATATTGTCGCTAAGAGTAGATGTTGGAGCTAAAAGTGGATGTTGGAGCTAGGAGTGGATGTTGTAGCTTAGAGTGGATGTTGCAGCTAAGAGAAGATGTTGTGGCTAAGAGTGGACGTTGTAGCTAAGAGTGGATGTTGCAGCTAAGAGTGGATGTTCTTGCTAAAAGTCGATGTTATAGCTAAAAGTGGATGTTGTAGCTAAGAATCGATGTTTCTAGCTGAGAGTTGATGCTGTAGCTAAGAATAGATATTGCAACTAAGAGTGGAATCGTCGCTGAGAGTGGATGTTGGAGCTAAAAGTGGATGTTCTAGCTGAGAATGAATTTTGTAGCTAAGAACAGATATTGTAAGTAAGAGTGGATTGTTGTAACTAAGAGTGGATATTGTCGCTAAGAGTAGATGTTGGAGCTAAAAGTGGATGTTGGAGCTAGGAGTGGATGTTGTAGCTTAGAGTGGATGTTGCAGCTAAGAGAAGATGTTGTGGCTAAGAGTGGACGTTGTAGCTAAGAGTGGATGTTGCAGCTAAGAGTGGATGTTCTTGCTAAAAGTCGACGTTATAGCTAAAAGTGGATGTTGTAGCTAAGAATCGATGTTTCTAGCTGAGAGTGGATGCTGTAGCTAAGAATAGATATTGCAACTAAGAGTGGAATCGTCGCTGAGAGTGGATGTTGGAGCTCAAAGTGGATGTTCTAGCTGAGAATGAATTTTGTAGCTAAGAACAGATATTGTAACTAAGAGTGGATGTTGTAACTAAGAGTGGATATTGTCGCTAAGAGTAGATGTTGGAGCTAAAAGTGGATGTTGGAGCTAGGAGTGGATGTTGTAGCTTAGAGTGGATGTTGCAGCTAATAGAAGATGTTGTGGCTAAGAGTGGACGTTGTAGCTAAGAGTGGATGTTGTAGCTAAGAGTGGATGTTCTTGCTAAAAGTCGATGTTATAGCTAAAAGTGGATGTTGTAGCTAAGAATCGATGTTTCTAGCTGAGAGTGGATGCTGTAGCTAAGAATAGATATTGCAACTAAGAGTGGAATCGTCGCTGAGAGTGGATGTTGGAGCTCAAAGTGGATGTTCTAGCTGAGAATGAATTTTGTAGCTAAGAACAGATATTGTAAGTAAGAGTGGATTGTTGTAACTAAGAGTGGATATTGTCGCTAAGAGTAGATGTTGGAGCTAAAAGTGGATGTTGGAGCTAGGAGTGGATGTTGTAGCTTGGAGTGGATGTTGCAGCTAAGAGAAGATGTTGTGGCTAAGAGTGGACGTTGTAGCTAAGAGTGGATGTTGCAGCTAAGAGTGGATGTTCTTGCTAAAAGTCGATGTTATAGCTAAAAGTGGATGTTGTAGCTAAGAATCGATGTTCTAGCTGAGAGTGGATGCTGTAGCTAAGAATAGATATTGCAACTAAGAGTGGAATCGTCGCTGAGCGTGGATGTTGGAGCTCAAAGTGGATGTTCTAGCTGAGAATGAATTTTGTAGCTAAGAACAGATATTGTAACTAAGAGTGGATGTTGTAACTAAGAGTGGATATTGTCGCTAAGAGTAGATGTCGGAGCTAAAAGTGGATGTTGGAGCTAGGAGTGGATGTTGTAGCTTGGAGTGGATGTTGCAGCTAAGAGAAGATGTTGTGGCTAAGAGTGGACGTTGTAGCTAAGAGTCGATGTTGCAGCTAAGAGTGGATGTTCTTGCTAAAAGTCGATGTTATAGCTAAATGTGGATGTTGTAGCTAAGAATCGATGTTCTAGCTGAGAGTTGATGCTGTAGCTAAGAATAGATATTGCAACTAAGAGTGGAATCGTCGCTGAGCGTGGATGTTGGAGCTCAAAGTGGATGTTCTAGCTGAGAATGAATTTTGTAGCTAAGAACAGATATTGTAACTAAGAGTGGATGTTGTAACTAAGAGTGGATATTGTCGCTAAGAGTAGATGTCGGAGCTAAAAGTGGATGTTGGAGCTGGGAGTGGATGTTGTAGCTTAGAGTGGATGTTGCAGGTAAGAGAAGATGTTGTGGCTAAGAGTGGACATTGCAGCTAAGAGTGGATGTTGCAGCTAAGAGTGGATGTTCTTGCTAAAAGTCGATGTTATAGCTAAAAGTGGATGTTGTAGCTAAGAATAGATGTTCTAGCTGAGAGTTGATGCTGTAGCTAAGAATAGATATTGCAACTAAGAGTGGAATCGTCGCTAAGATTGGATGTTTGAGCTCAAAGTGGATGTTGGAGGTAAAAGTGGATGCTGGAGCTAGGAGTGAGGCTTGTAGCTTAGATTGGATGTTGCAGCTAAGAGTGGATGTTGTGGCTAAGGGTGGATATTGTAGCTAAGTGGATTCACTAGGAGTCGATGTTGTAGCTAGGAGTTGATGTTGTAGCTAAAAGTGGATGTTGCAGCTACGAGTGGATGTTATGAATAAGAGTAGACGTTATACAGTTGAAAAACTGGGCAGGCTTTGGAACGAAGTTGCAGGGTAGACGTTGGTGACCAAGCAGCTGGGTAGATGGTGTAGCTAAGGCATTGGGGTAGATATTGGTAACTAAAGCAGCCGATAGATGTCATATACCTGAGGCACTGGGTAGACATTGTAGGTAAGAAACTGGGTAGACATCGTAGCTTCCAGACTGGATAGATGCTGTAGTTAAAAGACTGGATAGACGTTGTAGTTAGGACATTGGTTAGACGTTGCTGCTTACAGATTGGATGGACGATTTAACTGAACTTGCTGGCTGAAACACTAGGTGGACTTTGCAGCTGAGCCACCAGGTAGACGTTGTAGCTAAGACACTAGGATATTGTTAAGAGACTAGATAGACGTGGCAGCTGGCACATTGGATAGACGTTTGACCAGAGACTGGATGAGCGTTTTATCTAAGATATTGGGTAGATGTTGTAGTTCAAAGAAATTAATAGATAAGACACTAGGTGGGATGTTCCATCCAAGGTACTCAATAGACGCCACAGCCCGATGTCCGGGTAAAAACGCTTGGCATTTAGACCCAAAGAGGAATATTCTTCAGCATCAAAGTATCGGAAGTTCGATGGTTGCTGCGCCATTGGGGCCATAGCGTGAAACTTGTCGCGGGATAAATTACCTTAGCTCACGACGAAACGGCGAACAAGAGCAGCAGAGAGCATACAGCTGCTAGCCCGCGCGCGTAGCTCCTTATATGTGTGTCTGTCTGTCTGTCTGTCTGTATGTTTGTCTGTCCGCCTATGCACGTGTGTCCCTTTCAAAGGAATCGGACATTCAAAATGGCTGCCGGAAAGTCTGTGCCGGTGGTTCGCAAGTGTCCCCGTGGGTGTTGAAAATGCCTCGAAGGTCTTAAGATCCGGACACTTCGCCACGATGCACCGATCCGCTGAACCTCAAAGCGGAAAACGGACCTCCCTTGGTGCACGAAGACTTTTCAGCAAGGTGCCAAGGGTCATGGTGTACTGCTGTGAGGAGAATGAACGGAAAAAAAAAAACGGGGACTCGGAATAAAGAGAACATTGGAGCGTGTATTCGTCAATTGAGTCGTCTTATGAACGTCACGAACGGCAGCTCCTTTCACAGCGCAACAGCTCTGGTTTTCGGTTCAATACTTCGCAACGCTTCCCAATGATGATCCTCGCAACAAAAGGAACGGCCCAACGGACCATTCATTATGGGGCCTTTTAGGAGGATTTATGTCCTGATGATCATCATGAAAGGACATGGTTGGAAAAGCGTGTAATGGCTCTTTTCAGCGTAACTTTTTCATACCCGCTCCTTTGCCAAATCGAGCCAACAAGTCCAAGACTACTTTCACTTGTCCAAATTGGTAAATCA
>CAWVQM010000373.1:0-7500 GCA_963932345.1 Ophion ventricosus | reverse complement strand
TTTTGCATTTCAATCCGCCATATTGCATCCGCCATCTTGAATTTCCGTTTTTTGAGTTCAGATTCGTAACCAGCGACCTCAACAACCCTCCGCTACCAAGTTTCAGTCGAATCGCGTAGTTTTTTGCATTTCAATCCGCCATATTGCATCCGCCATTTTGAATTTCCGTTTTTTGAGTTCAGATTCGTAATCAGCGACCTCAAAAACCCTTCGCTACCAAGTTTCATCCGAATCGAGTAGTTTTTTGCATTTCAATCCGCCATATCGCATCCGCCATCTTGAATTTCCGTTTTTTGAGTTCAGATTCGTAATCAGCGACCTCAAAAACCCTTCGCTACCGAGTTTCATCCGAATCGCGTAGTTTTTTGCATTTCAATCCGCCATATCGCATCCGCCATCTTGAATTTCCGTTTTTTGAGTTCGGATTCGTAATCAGCGACCTCAAAAACCCTCCGCTACCAAGTTTCATCCGAATCGCGAAGTTTTTTGCATTTCAATCCGCCATATTGCATCCGCCATCTTGAATTTCCGTTTTTTGAGTTCAGATTCGTAATCAGCGATCTCAAAAACCCTCCGCTACCAAGTTTCATCCGAATCGCGTAGTTTTTTTGCATTTCAATCCGCCATATTGCATCCGCCATTTTGAATTTCCGTTTTTTCAGTTCAGATCCATAATCAGCGAGCTCAAATGCAAAATTACGGATCACAATTTTCCGCAGTATTACGAAAATACTCAATGACTCGTTACGCCAAAATTCTTTAATTTTGAGCCCTCGCGTTGGACCTTAATTCCACACGACCAATCGCCCCACGTAATAACGATCCGGGGCTCATTGCGCCGAGTTTCTCGCCGAAGACTTTTCCGCCGTTTCCGGGACCACTTGTGACACGAAAAACCGGTCCGATTAGCCGATCGCGACTAAGAGCCTGATTTTTTTTCTTTCTTTCTAGTCCTTGATCCGAAGTTGCGATCAATAAGGATCGGGAGCGTTGAGAGAAAAAGAGAAAGTTGAATGAAAACAGATCTCGAGCGTGACTCGTTTCTTCCGGGAGCGAAGAATTTTTATGGCGATTTTGATCGCTCCGTCAGCGAGATCGCCTTCGCGAGGCTGAAGCGAATAAGAAAAAAGTGGTGAATTATTCAATCGGAATGTTGCATAATACTTTAATCGCTCAATCAAGAGTGCAAATTACATGTAGACGAGGAAAAAAGTAGCCATTTTTTTTTATTTTTTTTTTTGTTTTTTTTTTAACAAAATTGTTGCATAATTTTTTTCATTGAAAAATGCCGCTAAATGTACATCCTCCCCTTAATGCAATTTTTCAAATATATTTTACAAATCGACTCTCGATCGATCGTTTCACGGAAAAAAAGAAAAAAAAAAAAAAAAAAAAAGATCGATCTACACAATCGACGAAGCCTGAAGGGTGCTGCGGTGACGTAGAGCGAATCCTTAAGGGCGTGTACACCACGCTTCATTGAGCGTAGCCACAAAACCAAAGCGATTCGGCACATCGGACCTATATATCCGCGGTTCCATCCACATCCCCGTAGATCCCTCAACCACGTGTAATTACGTAATCGCACCGAGCCACGCTTTTATGTCTCAATTACACTCAAAGATTTCAGATAGAAGATTTATGGCTCGAAATTACAAGGTGCCGATGCAAATTATACCTTCCAGCCCTCTGTATGTGTGCGCATCGCGTTCGCCAACCGGTAAACTCGTACACACGCATATACAGGTTGATTCAAAATTATTGAGGTTCCCTTTGCGATTTTTTTTTTTTTTTTTTAAATGTCGTACGAAAAAAATCGAGCGAGATATTGGCGCTCAAAGTCCAAGTGAACAATGGCACAGGAACTGCTGACGCGCGGAATATTCGAAGCGAATTGAACGGGTTCAAAATCACTTTAGGACAAGTCTTTTTTTTTCCTCGGGAACTTGGTTTACCGAGAAAAGTGAAGAAAAATCGATATTTCTTTGATGCATTTTCTAAAAATTCGTTTGGGTCAAGAACATAAGGTATAAATGTCATATCGATAGACTGGAACCTCTCTAATGGACACAGTGGCGGGATAGGCTTCGCGTGACACTTGCTCAAGATAGAGGTTGCGCATCAGGTATATTGAAGCAGGATGATGTTCCTGCATAGAAGGATCCTAGGATCATGATGATCCTGGCTAATAGGATGCTAGGATCATGATGATCCTGTAGCTAAGCAGGATCATCATCTAGGTACATTCCTAGAATGATGATCCTGAGATGATGATGATCCTGCCTAGCAGGATCCTAAAATGATGATGATCTTGCCTAGCAGGATCCTAAGATGACGATGATCCTGCCTAGCAGGATTCCAGAATCATGATGATCCTGCCTAGCAGGATTCTAAGATAATGATCGTGCCTAGCAGGATCCTAGGATCATGATGATCTTGCAGCTGAGGAGAATCATCATCAGGGTCGTAGACTTCTCCTAGGTCCATCTGAGGCACGGTAGGATTCTGCTAGGTTGGCAGATTCCTTTCTCTTCGGATAGCTGTGCAGCCAGGCAGAATCATCATCCTAGGATCATGCCTAGCTGCGTAGCTAGGCAACTGATTTTGGAGAAGCAGGATGATGATCCTGCCTAGCAGGATCCTAGGATGATGATGATCCTAGCTTACTATGATCCTAGGATCATGATGGTCCTGGCTAAACATCAAGCTCGTTTATCCTCAGATCCTAGGATCATGATGATCCTAGGTAAACATCAAGCTCGTTTATCATCAGATCCTAGGATCATGATGATCCTAGGTAAACATCAAGCTCGTTCATCATCAGACCCTAGGATCATGATGATCCTAGGTAAACATCAAGCTTGTTCATCATCAGACCCTAGGATCATGATGATCCTAGGTAAACATCAAGCTTGTTTATCATCAGTTCCTAGGATCATGATGATCCTAGGTAAACATCAAGCTTGTTTATCATCAGATCCTAGGATCATGATGATCCTAAATAAACATCAAGCTTGTTTATCATCAGATCCTAGGATCATGATGATCCTAGGTAAACATCAAGCTCGTTTATCATCAGATCCTAGGATCATGATGATCCTAGGTAAACATCAAGCTTGTTTATCATCAGATCCTAGGATCATGATGATCCTAGGTAAACATCAAGCTTGTTTATCATCAGATCCTAGGATCATGATGATCCTAGGTAAATATCAGGCTTGTTTATCATCAGATCCTAGGATCATGATGATCCTAGGTAAACATCAAGCTTGTTTATCATCAGATCCTAGGATCATGATGATCCTAGGTAAACATCAAGCTTGTTTATCATCAGATCCTAGGATCATGATGATCCTAGGTAAACATCAAGCTTGTTTATCATCAGATCCTAGGATCATGATGATCCTAGGTAAACGTCAAGCTTGTTTATCATCAGATCCTAGGATCATGATGATCCTAGGTAAACATCAAGCTTGTTTATCATCAGATCCTAGGATCATGATGATCCTAGGTAAACATCAAGCTTGTTTATCATCAGATCCTAGGATCATGATGATCCTAGGTAAACATCAAGCTTGTTTATCATCAGATCCTAGGATCATGATGATCCTAGGTAAACATCAAGCTTGTTTATCATCAGATCCTAGGATCATGATGATCCTAGGTAAACATCAAGCTTGTTTATCATCAGTTCCTAGGATCATGATGATCCTAGGTAAACATCAAGCTTGTTTATCATCAGATCCTAGGATCATGATGATCCTAGGTAAACATCAAGCTTGTTTATCATCAGATCCTAGGATCATCATGATCCTAGGTAAACATCAAGCTCGTTTATCCTCAGATCCTAGGATCATGATGATCCTAGGTAAACATCAAGCTCGTTTATCATCAGATCCTAGGATCATGATGATCCTAGGTAAACATCAAGCTTGTTTATCATCAGATCCAAGGACCATGATGATAAACAAGCAGTAGGAGCCAGCCGGAGCCAGGAGCATCTTGGTGATCAACTTGGAAGTGAGGGAGAGAGAGAGAGAGAGAGAGAGAGAGAGAGAGAGAGAGAGAGAGAGAGAGAGAGAGAATGACTGACATCGTAACGATTGAAGTTTACACCCATCCGGCAAGGTATATCGTGGCTTGTACACCTCGAAGCGTATTAAAAACCAGCGAAAGTCTCTCGCCCCTTATAACGAGCGTCAGGCGCCATTCTCGCCTCGGAATATCTCATTCTTGTCACGATCGACGTCAACGTAGGCTCACGGAAATGCTCCGGAGCATGCCAATTGACCTTTCCAACAAGACGTCTACGCATTGCAACCAAACCTAGCCAACACTCGCTAAGTTGGGTTAGATCATATCTGCGTGTCGCATACCGATTTCAACGCGCGTACAACGTCAAGCATTGGGAAACCGAGATTAATGTCAGTCGAATAAAATAATAATAATGATTATTATTATAACAATGACATGTAAAATTTTAGTGAAATATAAGTTTTTTGGCAGGCAGGACCGGTTGTTTCGTAATCAGCGATCAATTTCACATCGAATACGAATTTTCAATCCAACATTTTCATTTTTTCATCGTACCGTCGCTTCCGCACAAAACGTCGAAATCGTCGATTTTCAATCGACGATTATCTTTTACGGAAAACTTTTACGAAATTTTTCCACGGAAAACTTTACGGAAATTTTACGAAAATCTTGTTGGGAATTTTACGGAAATTTCTTCCAGGGAAATTTTGTGGAAATAATACAAGGGAATTTTACGGAAATTTCTTCCAGGTAAATTATATGAAAATATTACCGGGGAATTTTATGCAAATCTCGCAAAGAAATTTTATGGAAATCTTTCGAGGAAATTTTGAGAAAGTCTCTCAGGGAAATTTGTGAAAATCTCTCAGGGAAATTTTACGGAATTCTTGCCAAGAAATCTTTTTGGGAAATTTTTACGAAATTCTTGCCAAGAAATCTTTTGGGGAAATTTTACGGAAATATTTCCGGCTAATATTTCGTATATCTTCTCGGGAAATTTTTTCGGAAATCTTCTCGACAAATTTTTCGGAAACCTTCGCGAGAAATTTTTTAGTATATCTTCTCAAAAATTTTTTTCGCATATCTTCTCGGTAAATTTGGCGGAAATGTTGCGGGGAAATCTTACGGAAGTGTTGTCCCCAAGAAATTTTACGATAATCTTTCAGCAATATTTTGCAGATATCTCTCAGGCAAATTTTATGGAAAATAATTCAGGGAAAATTTTACCGAAATCCCACGGGGAAATTTTGCCGAAATCTTGCCGTGTAATTTTATAGAAATCTTCTCGGGAAATTTTACGGTAATCTTACCGAGAAATTTTACGGTAATCTTCGGAACGCCGAATTGCCGCAAATTTGAATGAATTTCAAATGACGTTGGTAAATGTTTTGTGCAAATTTACACAACGTGCGAATGGATGCAATTTTTTGTTGTTTTTTTTTGTTTGGGTTTGTTTGGGTTTGTTTGGGTTTGTTTGGGTTTATTTTTTGTTTTTTTTTCCCATAAATTCGACAATAATTTGTATACCTGCTGGGGCAAAGCACATGTGACGTGTTAAATCGCAAGTGACGATTCAATTAGCGCCGGGAAATAACGTGACGTATATGAATGCCGAACAAGACACTGGCGGAGGGGGCGGGGGCGGGCGGGGGGGGGGGGGGGAATGAAGGGCTCTCGGAACCTCGTTAATGGAATCACACGTGAAGGACTACTGAATACGACGAGGTAAAGAGCGGCGGAAGGGGTGGGGAGGGGAGGGAGGGGAGGGGCGGGAGGGGGAGGGGCGGGGAGGGGGGGGTGGTTCGTGTGTACACAGAGCATAAAAGGGAGAACCCGAAGAGTTTTATTTGGTTTTTAAGCTTTGGTTCGTTCTTTCTGCGCGTGCCGTAGTTTATTCAGGCTGCCTCAACGGACACCTCTTTGCTCCGATCTCCTTCCACCGGACCCTTGTACTCGAACCCCCACCCCCGGCCCCTGCCCCTCCGCCATCCGCCCCCCGCCCTTCGCGACTCGTCGCTTCACTTCCTCCTTGTTTTTCTCCTTTCTTCCCTCTCCTCTCTCACTCGCACACTCGCTCGCTCACCCCCCCCCCCCCCTCCACCGAACCTCCCTTTTAGGACGCTTCTTGTACACGGAGCTTTCGACCTGAGACCATTGTCCTGTCGAAGGCCCTACGCCCCGACCCTCATGCCAGGCCGCGGAAGATTATCGTAGGACCGGTCAAACTCCACGGGGTTCTCAATCCCGGGGCGTGACGGGATTTTCCAAAATTCTGGAATAGCATTTCGAGAAAAAAAAAAACCATCAGCAGATCACAGTTGTATAGTTGAGATAATGATAAATTTTTATTAAAATTATTTGATGATAGTTAGGAGCGAGAACTCTTTTCGAATACATCAAATAATACAAATACCATAGTATTCTATCCAGAAAGTACCTAGAACTAACGCCCATCCATCAGCAGATCACACTTGCATAGTTGAGATGCTGATAAAATTTTTTTTTACAATTATTTGATAATAGTTAGGAGCGAGAACTCTTTTCGAATACATCAAATAATACAAATATCATAGTATTCTATCCAGAAAGTACCTAGAACTAACGCCTATCCATCAGCAGATCACACTTGCATAGTTGAGATGCTGATAAAATTTTGTTTACAACTATTTAATAATAGTTAGGAGCCAGAACTATTTTCGAAGACATCAAACAATACAAATACCATAGCATTCTACCCAGAAAGTACCTAGAACTAACGCCTATCCATCAGCAGATCACACTTGCATAGTTGAGATGCTGATAAAAATTTTTTACAATTATTTGATGATAGTTAGGAGCCAGAACTCTTTTCGAATACATCAAATAATACAAATACCATAGTATTCTATCCAGAAAGTACCTAGAACTAACGCCTATCCATCAGCAGATCACACTGGCATAGTTGAGATGCTG
Organism: Ophion ventricosus; assembly: GCA_963932345.1. Taxonomy (NCBI): domain Eukaryota; kingdom Metazoa; phylum Arthropoda; class Insecta; order Hymenoptera; family Ichneumonidae; genus Ophion; species Ophion ventricosus. Next base: position 513 of record CAWVQM010000373.1, on the reverse strand, counting down.
ATAAAATTTTGTTTACAATTATTTGATAATAGTTAGGAGCCAGAACTCTTTTCGAATACATCAAATAATACAAATACCATAGTATTCTACCCAGAAAGTACCTAGAACTAACGCCTATCCATCAGCAGATCATACTTGCATAGTTGAGATGCTGATAAAATTTTTTTTACAATTATTTGATAATAGTTAGGAGCGAGAACTCTTTTCGAATACATCAAATAATACAAATACCATAGTATTCTATCCAGAAAGTACCTAGAACTAACGCCTATCCATCAGCAGATCACACTTGCATAGTTGAGATGCTGATAAAATTTTGTTTACAACTATTTAATAATAGTTAGGAGCCAGAACTATTTTCGAAGACATCAAACAATACAAATACCATAGCATTCTACCCAGAAAGTACCTAGAACTAACGCCTATCCATCAGCAGATCACACTTGCATAGTTGAGATGCTGATAAAAATTTTTTACAATTATTTGATGATAGTTAGGAGCCAGAACTCTTTT